>BPLR01015854.1:0-44613 GCA_021605095.1 Caerostris extrusa
ACATAGACATTTATAATTAATGTAATAAAAATAGAATTTTATTTGCAAAAACACGAAAAAAAGGCTTTTTTGAAAGTGAATTTAATATATTTAGAGATACAGGTAGGATATTGGTTTTGAAATACCGAAGGAAGATTTAAAAGACGCTGAAAAACGTAAATTCGAATTCATAGATGACATCATGGGTTAGTATAAATATATTGACATTTTTAAAATGAATTAGAAAATCATCATATAAAATCCCATAAAATCTACAAGTTTAATTGGACTAATGTTCATAAGCATTCTATTTTAAATTTTCCATTATGGTAAATATGGTACTAAAATGCCTCTCCAGTCACCATATTTGAATTAAACAGAACATATCTGGTATAGCATTTTTTTCACGCGGGGAGAGTTATGGCGTTTTTTTTCCAGGAGAGAGAAATACATATTCTTTGAAAAAAATTTTTTTACTGTAATATAGTTGTTTATGAAAGTAAATTTAATATATTTAGAGATACAGGTAGCCTATTGGCTTGGAAAAATATCGAAAGGGGGTTTTAAAAAATTAGAATTTATTCTATTCATGAACATGGCGGTGGGAAAGTTATGGGGAACTATGTGCATCTACATTTCGCCGGACGAAATCTCATTAAACTCTAGTTCTCAACTTCTCGTTCGTTAATGTCCACAAGTTCAATTAGGATAATATTCATAAGCATTCTGCTTTAGATATTCCATTGTAGCAAATAAAGTATTAAAACGATTCTTTAGACAACATATTTGATTCCCTGTGCGATCTTCACAAGTCGAAACAATTACAGGTGGAATATAGACTACACTATGAGTTGTTGCATTGTGATGGGTGATAAATCATGAACTGAGAAAATGTATCCTCCAATGAGAAGTGAGGGAAGCGGATTCCGTTCCGCTCTTAACGTATTTTTTTTAAAGGAATGTTTTTGGAGAAGGAGAAATAGTGTTCTGCGACGAGTCGACAAAAAGTGTTGTTTTTCCCTTTTTCTCTGAGGAGACAGAACAGGCTCACATGTTTTGAGATTCGAAGTAGACTCTGAGAAATCTTCGACCTTGGAGAGAACTATACTTGAGATTTAATCGTGCTCTTGTGATCAAATTTATATTTTTAAATTTACATTTCTTTTGTATAATAATGCAGAATTCTGTATTTGTATCTATATATATATATATATATATGATTGTAAATAATAAAATTTAAGTGTTACAATGATCCTGAAAGTAGCCATCTTCTTGAAGCCGTTATAGGTCTAGTATAGGTCGAGATGTTACAATGACTACAATTTGAAAATAGAAAGAATAACATTTCTTCAACGTAGCATTAAAAACAATATAAGGAAAAGTGGAACAAAATGGCCTCGGATTTACCAAAAAAGAAAATTTGAATATGCGAAAACAATTAAAAAAATGTCCTTGAACTCGTTGATGTTTAACGAAGTGTTAAAAGTTACATAATGAGCAGCTTAAATTTTGTTGTTGAAATTTACATTTTCTTAATCATAAAATCTTTTGTGAGTAATAGCCATTTCTTTTATTGTGTTTTTCTTTCAAAATATGAATTGTTCGATAAACCAAAAATTAATATAAATAAAATATGAAAAAAAAAAAAAAAAAAAAACGTTTAATTAATTTTTACGAAGCAGTCATTTTTTTATTATTTGGCTTAGCATCTCTTTCATCTACTAATTAAAAAAATACCACAGCTATCCAAGAAAACTTCATTGTGAGGCAATATCTATCGAAAAAACATAAAATCACAAGGTCTTTTTCAACATTTAAAAACATTCTTTTTCTTGATGTTCTAATTGCTTTTACAAGGCATTAAAAATCTGTTTTTTCTTTCAATTCTATTTTAGTATGGACATTAATAGTTTTTTTAATTCCTTGTCAATGATTTAAGAAAGCTTATTTTGATTTCCGTAAAATGAAAAAAATATGTTATTCATACAAAATTTACACAATGTTAAAAATATGCTATTTATGTTTTTAATTTTATGTTTTTTAAAAGCAATAAATTTAGAGAAAAATAGACAAAATTCGAACCTTTTCCTATGAATTTTAGGCGAAAAAGCAATAGCACAAATTTATCTTGCAAAGCTTTTTATTTCAAAAATATTTTAATAATTATAATCACCAAAAGTTTTCATTTGAAGGTTTGAATTTAATCAGGCTGACATCATCATTCTTAGACTGTACGTGTTAGGCCAACATTAAATTTTGAACCTTTTTTCTTTTTGAAGCAACTATTTTTATTTTCAAGTGAGATGTATAATTTATTTAATTAAATATATTAAGGAAATCATTGCTTAAATGACCAGTTCGATAAAGGCATAGAAATTTGTCGTTTTCTCAATAATTAAATTAATGTTCAGAAATAAAAAAGCATTTTTACTTTAATGCTTTTTTTTATTAAAAACGAATTTTTTATTAAATTTATAAAGTCAGATTCTATATCTTTTTTCATTTTATTATTTGTCATCCATTGACAACCTTTTTTTCCCTTTCTTGTTTTTTGTTAATTTCTTAAAAATTTACTTTGCATTTATCATTATTATTATTATTATTATTATTATATGTTTATAAATAAAAATTATGACAAAAAATTTATTAAACTTTTCTTTTTTGCACGAGAATTTTTACTAAACTAGAACAAATGTTATAAAAATTCTTTTTCATATTTTTATCGATAAACTATATAAAACAATAATAATAATAATAATAAATTACAGAAAAGTAATTGGAATTTAACAAAAAGACTAGTTTAAAAAGAATATTCGGGGGATGTAGATGTTGAAAAAATGAATGAACATAAAGAATCTGACTTTATTTTAGTTAAAGATTTATTTTCATAACTTTAGATTAAAAAAATACATCAGATCTGTTAGCACTCGACGATGATTTTATTAGCGTATTCTATCAAAAGTTAGGCTGTCTGGCAGAAGCTTACAGACAATCCTCCTTTATGGGAGAATTGCCCTTATGGTGGCCTCTTTCATACTATTAAGTAAAAAAGTAAGACTAATTTTCAATTTAAAATTCGGACTTGTGGAATTTCAATTTTTTCTTTATTAGGTTGCTGTCACTGTCATGACATCTGTGTGAAATTTCACGTCAAAATATTCATTAGTGTTTGAGTTACTCTTGTCTTTGTGAGACTTCAAGAATTTGATTCCGGCGATTTCTAAATGTCTGGATTTTGAGCAAAGAACTTGCATTCAATTTTTTTTCAGAAACGTATAGAACGTTGCAGAAGATATTCGGTGAGAATTCTATATCGGAAAAGAAATGTTTACAAGTGGTATAAACAGTTCAAAAAGGCAGAGAACGCGTTGAAGACGAACAGCTCTCTGGTCCCATCATCAACCTCAACCGACAGCTCACGCACCAAAAAAATTAAAGATTTGGTGCTTTGCAAACCAGTCGATTTACAATTTTCTGATGGATGACCTTTCTGACTGAATGCTGGAATCTTCAAAAGGATCTGTCACTTGCATTTTGGGCCTCAAAAGCGTCAAATCCCGATTGATACCCAAAATACTGAATGCGCCAGCTCACACTGAATTGATTCTTCGTGGCTCTTTCACCAAAAGTGAAACCCATATCGTTCCACAACCACCATATTATACCGTGCGACTTCTAACTATTCCCTAAACTCAAAAACAACTCCAGGACACCCTTTTGAGTCAATTGAAGAAGATTCAACGTGTAATCGAGGCGCGGTTTTGACCATTGCACCGCCTGATGACTTTTTGGCATGCTGAGTTATGGGCAGATTGGCAGTGCCATTGTCGGAGGTTACTTTGAAGACGATTAATAAAATTTGGAAGAATAAAAAATGAAGAAAGTCAGATAGTTCGAATGCAAGATGTTGCAGGTTTAGCCCATTTAATGGCCACATGTTTTCCATTTAAGCGACTCAAATGGTCATCCTCTCCAAGAATAGCTGGTTTGAGGTTTGGTTTGGTCTGCATATCTTATTTAGCTCATGTTTCCTTAAAGACCTTATCAGACGAGGTTGTTTCGTTTCTTTTTAGCGTGAAGAAAAACCCTATTACCATTCAAACAATCAGTTAAAGAAACAAATCGGCATAAAATATTTATCACCAATAGCTCAATTATATGAAGCATTCTATCACTTATTTCGAGAGAATCCATGAGTCTTGCGCAGTTTGTGATTACATGGCATTTCTTTTTAAAGAAATGCCATGTAAGCCGAAGGCAATTCATATCATAAACTTACTGTATGGATAGCAAAGCCGAATAATAAAATGAAGCACTATAGTAATAATGAAATAAGCCCGTGAGGTAAGCGCTTTAAAGACTTAGGTGTGGATTAAATTTGTTTTCTGTCTTAAATCAGATACTTCGTTTGAACTCTTTAGTGCCAAAACAAAAATTTATAAATGAAAAACAGTCATGGAGATGTCTAAAAATTTTAGTTTCTCATAACAATAAATAGAAAAGAAATTAAATGAGAAATAAATATTAACTAGTTATTTTCTCCGCAGACCTCCTACATTCTGTCGTTTCATTTATAGTAAGGTCGATAAGATCTGAAAGCGTGAGAATTCTCGTCAGAGATTGTATTAGCATAATTCAGCAGTTGGCTCTAATACAACCACTGATTTAAAAAACAAATAGATATAGTAATGAATTTTGATATTATCAAACTAGCAAACTCTGTCAGTTTTCTAGCAATTTTCTATTCGACATGAAAATTTTGGCCAGTTCCCTTGAATGAAAAACGGAAGGAATTTTCTCTCCACATCAGAGCTGCCAGAGATGGCAAATTTTAAGCATTAGGGCTGATTTCAGAAGTTGCTGCCTAATAAAAAAAGATGTATTTTTAGTGCCACTCATTTTTGGCTTAATTTTTAATATATATTAATTTTATATATGCATATATTATATATATATGCATATTGATTTTTTTTAATATAAAATATATGACCATCATAATTTTCTAGTTTTCCTAATAATTCAGAATAACATCATTGCATTGTTTTCGTTTTTTTTTGTCCAGAACAGCGAATTATAAATATGTTAGGCTCTATAAAATACACACTTATACTGATATAATACTTTGGGAGTATGGCAGAGGACAATAAAGGAGCATCGATTCCGGTTATGCCAATGCAGCGGATCGGTGTTGCCAAATACCAATAAATTTACATATTTTTAATGTATAATGTGTATAATGCTTGTAGTTAATGTCGTAGTGTAGATTTAGTCAAAATACAAAAACTACATTCTTATTGTATACAATGTTTTTGTGGTGGGGGGGATGCGATGTAAATTATGAATGAAAATTGAGTCATAAATAGTGAAAGGTTGAGAAACGCTGGTCTAGAAGATTCACTTATTCTGTGCAGTTAACTGGGCGTTGAATAGGTTAATTTTCATTCTTTTTCTAAGAATTTTATAAAAAAAACTGTTGGAAAAGAAAACCACATTGTTATATTATAAAAAAAAATTTCTAACGACTCATGTTAAATTAGTAATATTTTATGTATAATTCATGGAAGATATTCCTTTAATGTTGGCTATGGAGTGTCTCTTTTGTGTATACTTATTCTAAATACATTGTAAACACTTATAGGATATACCTATTTTTTTAATTACTATATAAGTGTATGATAAAGATATTAGATTATTCTTAGAAACAAATTAAGTGTCGAAGATTCATAATTTCAGAAAATATGCATTTTTAAAAAATACCACTAAAATAAATGTTTACATTTACTAATTGACAATTAAAAAAAAAAAAAGACTAAAAATTGTAGAATGTTCTGCATTTTTTTTTAAACAATAGGAATGTTCTGCATTTTTTTTACACATTAGAATTTTTTTTTTTTTTTTAAATATTAGGAACATAGACTACTTTTTTCCATTAGCTGATTAAGTATCTCAAAAGAAAAATATAAATAAAATATCTTCATACTCTGCATGGTATTTTTTTTCTCATTTATTTGCAGATATGCAAAGGAGAATGAAGTACAGGAACTTAAATAATAAGCTAACTGGAGAAATGTTTTCTATCACGTTTAAAAAATACGAAAGAACTATATCTCAAATGTACAACTTTCTGTAGCAGATATAAAAGGATCAATTAAGACTAATGGATGAGTAATGGGCGAAATCGTAGAATAGAGGCTGTTGGGATTTTGCGTCAAAACTCTTTTCGCCAAAGTGTGCCAAGTAACTGGTTGCGATTGTAAGTGAAGTGAATTGCAAACAGTACAAGGAACACGGGCGACACATTTGGCGACTTATCGCCACAAAAAGTCGCCAAATACCAACAGACCCTATTTTACAATTTGCCAAATAATGAAGAACAAAGAAATTAAAATAATAATTTTTACCATTGAAGTAAATTCTAAATTAGTAAAATGAAAAGTAAATAAATAAAATCATTGCAAAAACTTAAAAAAATATTACGTTAAAAATAATGAATAATTTACTGTAATATTTTGCTAAATTTCCTCTAATTAAGGGCTGAAATTAATTCATCCTGACAACCCTGCTCCACATTATTATTAGCTAACAATCAAAATATAACATCCACTTAACGGGCTTATAAACATTAGAAAACGAAATATTTCAGATTAGGTAAATACTACGCAAATCCAACTGCTGCTTGAAAATAAGTAAATTTTATAATTGGTTTAATTATACGTGACGGTGGAAATAGGAAATACTGTTAATCTCCGTTAATGGTCATAACTGTTAATATTGATGTCAATTCAATGATTAATTTTAACCGTTAAATTCTCCACCTCTAAACTTTTAATGTTTGCTTTAAAGGTATTTACATTAATAATATACAACCATCCATATTAATTTGAATCCTAACATAGAATATATTTACTGAGATAAATGTTACATTTTCGTATTATATTTCTGTATCCAACAATAAAACTCAATTTTTTTTATCTACAGAAAATGAAGTTTCCTAATTTAATATCTTCTACTTCAACGGCGCAACAACTCCATTGGGGGCTGAGGCCGTCTGCCTATTAGCAGATTTGGAGACAGGAGATATTTTCTTTTTAAGGAATAGGGTTGTTAAAAAAAGGTTGTAGAGCGTCAGGCCTATGTCCAACGCTCTACAGTCCTATTAAACAAGTTTAAAGTGGATTTCGAAGCACTACAAACATCCATGACACCGCCGGGACTCGAACCCGAAACCTGTGGCACCGAACGCCAGAGCAATTCAATATACTGGAATAAAATTAAACAAAGTCATTTTGATTGAGTTTTCGTTTTTTAAAATTTTATATGAAAATCGATATTATTTTCAGAATAGATGTGTTGTTCAAGATGTGTTGTGACAATAAATATTTTATTAATTAAAATTAAGTTTATTAAATTAAATATTAATAAGTAATTAATTAGCTATTTTAATTAAGTATTATTTTAAATATGTGAATTTTTTTTTTTGTCGAATATTTCATAATATATTAGAAGCAAATTAAATTCATTTTTTAAGAATTTACTTCGACATGCTAGTTTTGGTTTGCTATCACTTAATAGAAAACATTTGTAAAAAAAAAAAAAAGGATTATATTTGCATAACTTAATGTTTTCAATAATAAAAAAAAATTATATATTTATAGGTAAAAGTTTCATGTCCGTATCGATCTCCCCAAATGACATATAATCCAAAATCATGAAAGAACTGAAATTCTTCAAAACGGAACCATTCGACTTGTGCGTCCAAGTATCCTGTAAGGTCACCAATACGGTGTGTTGATGATTAAGACACATTACCAATAAAGTGTAGAAGGAATTATTCCATAGAACTAGGAAAATAGTATTTAATTAGCTATTAACAAGAGTTGCAGAACACTAGCGCAGCGTGACTCGCCGTCAACACACCTTCCGAAATCAAAATCCAAAACATGTGTGCTGCTAAAAGCTGCGGCATAATTTCAGACAAATCGTCAGACAGCGCAGTAGTACATTTCCCTGTTAAAGAGTTGAATTTTTTAAAAGGCGTGAAAATTCACTGCTACTATAAAACCTTTCAATGTCTGCTAAAATTCGTGTTATTCTAAGCTCCACCATAGAGCAGAGGCTGTGAAGCACTGTTAAATAACTGCTGAGTCAATTGCATAATTCAACTGGTGTTAAAAGTAGTCTACTCCTAACGCCATCTAGCTTTAAAGTCCCGTACCATTGCTAAAAGAAAATGTTGATTCTTCGCTTCGTCAGCTGGAGTTGATTGCTAATTCTTGTCAACATAATTAAATTAACAGTTGTAATATTTTTTTTATTTTTGAGATTTATGAGTGTTGGGACATTAGGATAGATAATACATACAAGTTTTAAATTTTGTTGTCTTTTGATATTGTCATCAAAATTGCGTACAACCTATTTTATCCAGTTTTGACGACCATATAATAGTAGTGATGTAACAATATGACACCTTTGACAATTTTAAATTGTTAGTTAGACTGGAACTACTGCCTAATAAGTCTTTGGAATTCTTCAGAATCTTTAATTTTTAAATTTGGGACACCACCTTCCAATTAAAAAAAAAGTTGGAAGCAATTCGTACATTGTACACAACATAATTTTTTAATTGATGACAGTACATCACGAAAAATCACAGTGCAGTCTTTATAGACTCATCTCTTTTGTCCCCCTCCTATTCAAAAATTTCTCCCTGCTGCTTCCGACATTTCCTTTCAGGGAAGAAAAGCACGGAATAAAAGAGTTGTTGTTTTTGTTTCCAATAAAAAAATAATTGTTCTATGATTCTTTGACTTAAAGTCACGTAACGGATAACTTCCAACAACTTAAGAAAGAAACGGATATTTTTCTTTTGCTAAAGAAGTAACATTCTTTGTGAACTTGGTTGTTTCGTGACTGTATATTATCAATGGGAATAATGTTACAAAAATTCGAGAGAGTTACTGAATGCCCTTGGCCATCATCACAAACAACAAAGAAAACATCCGATTTTATAAAACTATTAGATGGATAACGCTTAGGTCTAGAAGCCATTTATAAACGCTATTTCTAAATCGAACACCGATTTCAAAATAAACGAAATAATAAATAAATTATTCCATTTACGTTTAAATTGATTTCTATTGTTAATATTATCATATTTTTGAAAACTAGAACATAATGCAAAAACCATTAGAGGTGAAGAAAGTATATTAGTTTTCATTCAACTATAGCGTTTAATTGTTTATTTGCAGATATTAAAAAGACGATTAATTTTAAGGAGAAAAAAAAAACTACTATTTGCCAAAAATAAATATTTGATGCTCCGAGCTGATACAAACCATTGCATAGAAGAAATAGATTCTAAATATATATTTGAAAAATTCTAGATTGCTTTTTATGAGCCGAAAAATCAACTTCATTCGGTATTGAATGAGAGACAGAACGATTTGTCAGTCATCATAATCCCACATACAGGATGAATATCTGGTGAATGAACCGAACAAGGATTGATTTGATTTGTAGCTCTATGGTCATTTTCTGCACCCTTTAGGCTAATTAGACTGATACCTACAGTTTAGCGTGGATTCGAACCCCTAACAAACATCCATGCCACTGCCAAGATTCGAACTGTAGTACCAAATCCCAGAGCGCTAGCCAGTTGGCCATCAATTTTTAAGGAATTACAGATTTTTAAAAATTGATGGCCTCCGCTTTCAATTTTGGAGGAATTACATATCATTATATATGATTGCAAAGCAATCATAAATTCATGCCCTCTGACATACTTGTCAGAAGACTCAGATGATTTGGTACCACTAACAGCAGCCATGTTTGTAATTGAAAACTCTAGTTCCAATGTTCCTGATATTGATTCTCGATGCTAACAATTGTCAGATACAGAGAAAAGTTTCTTGAAGGATTACGGACTCTCTTCCGTGTCGAATATCTTGCCCATCTTATACAAAAGCATCATCAAGATTCCAGTCTCCTAAATTGAAACTGGGTGACATTGTAATAATTGGATTTGCTGCCATCTGCCTTTCAATTTGCTGCCATCTTACTTGATGACTTAATACTGTTGGCGATACAAATTCAAAGGCAAATACTTATATTAAAAAAATTAAGCGAGCCTTTAATTATTGTAAGCCTTTAATTAAATTGCTTACATAAAACAAACAATGCAAATATATGCTTAATAAGAAGTTTTGATCATTAAGCTATTACAACTCAAGATCTTGTAAAGAACGAACTTTTGTATTTGATGGAAAAGTGAATCTAAAAATTTAAAGTTGTTATATTAAACAACCAAAATATTAATGTTACAAATATAAAAGAGTCAAAATGCGGACAAAATATATTGGCCATAAAATTCTTCAAACTCATAATACCACTTTTGATCAAATTTTTTTTTCTTTTAGTTGAAAGATTAATAATATTACTATGGTATCAGTGGCACCGTTGTTACACTATTGATAGTACATTGGAAAATTAATTAAATATTTAATAATAACAAGTATGCAAATTAAAACATTTAGAAAATTCTTCAGAACTTAAATGATAATAAAATACACCATTCAGAAAATAATATAACTTTTATTTAATATAACATCTTTATGGTTTCTATTCAAAAACTATTAAGCATAACAAAATTTTAATTAAAAATATTTGGTAACTTTCGAAAACTTTTAAAACGATGAATTACTTTATTATTACAAATTATATTGTAAAAATAATTCATACAATTTTGGATTTAATATTAAATTACACCAATTTTTATTGTAGACTTTTACAATATATATTTTTTTTATCAAATTTTAATGTCACTCACTGGGTAGTTATTTTCAATAGCGCATACAATTTATTATTTAAAATCTGTTATGACAGCTTTTCAAAATAATAATAAATGCTAATTAACAATTTTTAACATATACAATGTTTTATGCCCGTCATATTCGTTCAAATAACTATAGAATAATTGCTTTTTTATGAAAATCAATGCCTTTTTTAAGCGATATTTTATTTTTGATCCCAGAAATAGATTGTATGAAAATAATAATTGGTGTTATTTAATTATCTTTATTTGGGTATTATCTTCCTCGAAGTGATAAAATAATTTTAGGTATGAATTTGTTATAAGCTGAAAAATATTTTAAAAAAAGATCTCAGATTGATATTTTATTTATCACAACATAACCAAAGGAACAAAACAACACAATCAAAAGTAAGAAAACTTCAAAAAAAAATATATATTTTTCAGCTATATGAAACTAGTTTTTTTACAAAAAAAAAAATCTATACAATATTTTTATAATTTATATAATATAGATTATAAAATTATTTAATATAAAAATCTATATAATATAGTAATAATATTTTTCTTATTTTAAAATCAGTAGTCAATGTGCTTTCTAAATAAGAAAAATATTATTCTTAATTAAATAAGTAAATTAAATTCTTAATTAATAAATATGTACTGGAAATTTTAGAGAGGAAATTATTTAGATAAAAAATTAATTGCATTTATGTCCGTATTTTTCAAAAATTTTAATTTTATTTCTTTTATTCCATTTTATCAATTCCTTCTATTAGCTCACACTCTTCCTATATATATCTTGTTCAAATTTTCTATCGTTAAAAATACTTTTTTTATTCATCTACTCAAGTTCAAATACATTTTTTGAACTTTTAGTGGTCGAAACTGGATGTTAATACAGTTTTTTCAAATATTCATTCAGTAATTAAATTTAATTAATTAATTAAACTTTTTTTTTTTAGATTTAAGTTGCATGTATCTGCCAATAGATGGCGCCAGATAAACTTAAAAAATGAATGAAAATTACTTATAAAGGACTTTCTGCAATATAATAAAAAAAGTAGGAATTGACTTAAAAAATTTTTTTTTTAGATAACTTGTTATATTTATATTTATACAAAATCTTGGCCCTCAAAAATATTTAATGAATATAATTTTGCATGGATGTCATATTAATTATTTACAAATATGATTGCCTTAGTTGCTTATAAATATAAAATATTTGACTACAATGAGGTTGTAAAAAGTGCTGAATATCTACTGCCTGGAATGTTTGCGGAATTCTGGTTTTGTAAACATTATCTATGAGTTTTAGCAACAAACTTATTATAAGGAAATATAGTATGATTACTGAAACGAACCAGGGAAGAGATACATCAAATAGTTAATTATATGCTTTGATAATCAAAGATTCCACAGACTGAATTTACTGTAAAAAGATAAAGCAATCGTCTTCTGATAAATGCAGAGCTTCTCATGTGGTATGGACGAGATGTAAGTGGAGAGTTGGAGGAAAACCACTCAAAATGCAAATCAATCGTCTTGACGAAAGGTTTCGTGATTTTAAAATAACCGCATCTCGAGTAGAATTGTATCATAAACATTTGGGAATTGGGAAGTTAAAGGACTGAGAAGTTTTGAGAGCATGATGAGGAGATGGCCACTTTCATGATTATCGGAACGCTTTAATTTTTATTTAAAAGCACTATATAATATCTATATGTATAAAAATACAGAATACAGAATACAAATACAAATACTTGTTGACTCGTCGCAGAACTTTCCCTCCTCCCTCCATGAATGTTCCCATTCTCTTCCGAAGACCTCTCTTTAAGAAAATCCGTTAAGGGGGGGGCAGTTTCCGTCACTTCTCTTTGGAGTAGGCCTTTTCACATTTCATGATCTATCACTAATCACGATGCAACAACTCACGGCTTAGTCCCTATTCCATCTAATTGTTTCGACCTGTGAAGGTCACACAAACAATCGCTAATTTCATAAATCTCAATATACAAGACACTGATGAACTGCTATCAGATTTGAGTGACAGCTTATTCTCATTAGTACAAAACACTAATTGCATTTAATATAACTACCCATAACACTTCTTGTCTTACTGTCAAATTTGAGTGATGGGTTGTTATTATGTATTTGTCAAAGAATATAAATTCCATTCTCCTGGGAATGAAATTCCGCAACTCTTTCCGTGAGAAAAAAATGCTACATGTTAAAAAGGTTCTGCAGTATTGATAAAAATTTTTCATTAACTGTAATTTTTTTTATATTCAGTCAGTGAATATTACCCGCAATACAGGACAATTGAATGTAAAACTGTTCAATGGAGAAAAGATCATGATCAAATATTATTGGGAGTACCTATTCTATTTCAATTAAGAAACTATACAAACGCAAAAAATTCCAACAATCCTAAATTTGGAAATCCTCTCTTCCAGAATGTACCGTTAACTGTACTGATTCCCTCCCTAGGACTATTTGGCAAGACTTGGGTACACATTCCACAGCATACTAGAATATCTCCTACCATTTTCCCAGAATAAGTCAGCACTAAGAATAACAAAAAATGTGCACAGAAAGCAAAGCAGTGTGAGCTTCTCTTACATTTGGACAAAAATTAGAAATAAGAATAAAGAAATCATGCTTAACATCAAATAAAAAAATTCGTTCATTCTGAGATTTGAATGTCAAATACTAAATTGTGCATTTATAATAAAATTATATGTTGTTGCACGTATGAGAGAAAATAAATTCAAAATAAAGCTTAGTTTAAGTAAGTTTACTTAATCAAGTTTGCTTAGTTAAAGCAAATTTACTTAAGGTGACTCGCAACTCCCTATACACACAGTTAAAATGACTTATTTTATGTTCCTTTCATCAGAAATTACTAAATGTATTTTCTTGAAATTTTCATGCATGCTTAAAATACATGGTAAATTAATCTGAGGCTGAAATTGAAAGGTTATTTTGAAAGGTCAAATATTGAACTTATACATTCAAAAATGTCAATTTTTCCCAAGATTTTAATTAAAAACATTTTTCTACAAGATGCTTACATTATTAACCTTAGATTGAAATATAAAACAATTCTTCTTCTTCATTGGTGCAACGGCCCCATGGTGGGCCAAGGCTGCCTACTACTGTCAGATTTCGAGACAGGAGATGTTTTCTTTTTAGAGTAGGGTTGTCAGCTTTACATCCAACACTCTACATTCATATTAGACCGGGACCTACGGTTTAGTGAATTCCGAACCACTACAAGCATCCATGGCAGTTCCGGGACTCGAACATCAAAACCTAGCGTCAGCACCGAGCGTCACTCGGCCTATCAGGCCCAATATAAAGCTTTATATAAAGCCAATATAAAGTGCTATCATTCCCAATATAAGCATTTACTTTTATGTTAAGAATTTTAATGTTTTATATCTACTAGTTTTTTAGATAAGGTACACCAAAATTCAAAATTACGCATTTTGTGAAAATAACATTTAAAGATAAGGGAGACGACCCCTTAAATTGCTTCTCCAACTGCTTTCGTGAAAGGGCATTTAATATACTTCTCATTGTATTAGAATAAGAAATGTCCCTTAATAGAACAAAAATAAATCAAAATTTATCAAAATGAAATCAATATAAATTTTTGAGTACCGAGTTCTCTTAAATGACATTGTAGTATTACACAGAGTTTCTATTCATAACTTTATATATAAATTTAACAAGCGGAAACAACTTACTTATTCAACTTGTAATCGCTGTCGTATGTATAATATTTTGATTATTATGCATACCGATAATTGAAAAACATTAAAATCCACTGAATATTATGCAGATAAAGTTTTCCGCGAGACCACTGAAATGGAATGGGGCTTGATGTTACATCCAGATGTTTGTAATGGTTATCTTTCAAGAAATACTTCATGTCGTTGCACCATTGGAAAATGAAAGGATTTATCTTAATTTTGCATGGAAGAAATAGCGATAGTGACAGTTAAGTAAATATGCATTGCAATTAAAATTTTCACTATATGAAATACGTTAAATACGATTGGATAGTTCACGATATGAAATAGGCAGGTATCAAAGATATTTCATGGAGTGAAATATTCCTCCAAAGATAAGGCGTTGCTTGGCAAATGATTATTGCAGTGAAGAATGCATTGGTTTGTTCGTGTGTGGATAGATTGCTAGTGTGTGCCATTATCAATGAAGTTAATAATAGTGAGGGAAAGAATGTATTGAATAAAGTTTTGTCTAGAGCTCTGCAGAGCCACTGTCTAATTTTTGAGTCTATGTTAATGGTGATTAAACGCATTAGAACATAAAAAGAAGATATGTATTTTTAGATCTGTGGCTGAAAACAAAGCACCGATGATTTGCAATCTCCATGTTTGCTAATGATGATCCCAGTTAATTATTGATTTGCCTTCCTGCAAAGTGTTTTTAAATTTTTATATATACCATCTTGTCTCTGAGCTTTTTTCATCTGCTAACGCCACCGATGTAGAATGCTTGCCATAATCTGTAAATTTTTATATTTCGGCTATCTTTAATCGTCCAAAAACTGTCACGGTTCTTTCTTTTTATGTTTAAAATATTGTTTTTTTTTCTCTAACACAAAGTTGTGTCATTTAATATTATTATTTTTTTTTTTTGAGAGATGGAAAAGCACTTTTACGTGGCGATTTACAAAAATTCATTTTTAAGAAGCTTATTATTAATTTGGCTTAAGAGCCATTAATAGGCCACTGAGCATAATCTGAGATCAATTTTATCTCTGATTATGTTCAGTGGCCTAAACTCCACATCACAAAATTTGAAAAATTTTAACGGATAATTAGCGGATAAGCAGAAAATAACTATATATCGATGTTATGACTTATTTTATGATCAGAGAATCTTAAATAATTGTGAAAGTGTAATTAATTTCATGTTCAAAACATTCTATCTTAGAGTAACATGGCATGTAATCCCTTAACTGTTTGATACATATCATATAGTCATTAAGCTTCCGAATGCACTCTTTGGTGTTGGAATTTCCTTTATCTGTCATTTTCTTTTTCTTTCTTTTATAACAGCAAGTATAAAAAATCGTTATGAATCAAGAATCAAAATGCAGGACCTACCGTAGAGCGTTCTCCTCTGGACCGTGTTGGTCCTGTCATCTTGGGCAGGTCTTTGGGCTGCTCCAGGATGAGGAAGTTTGAAGATGATGCACATGAGGGCGTTGCAGCAGGGCGGTGAACAGGTGCTTGTGCATCGTGATGCGAGGCTACACCTGGAGCTGCCTGCAAAAGAAAGAACAGAGAAAAAATAATTCATTCTTAAATTAAATGCAACATACTTATTTAACCATTACCTATGAATCTCAAAACAAATTACCAATTACTACTTAATACTTAATTCAGCATTTCTCAATGTTACTAAGACATTTTCTGTTCATTTAATTAAATATGAAAAATCATAGTAAACTATGATTATATATTTAAGTAACTCCTTTTTTATTTATATTTTCATTACTGTTTGTTCAGCAGCGCCATCTGTAAAGCCACAGGGAATTTCCGGGTCTAAAAGATTGATCAGGGAGTTAAGAGAGAAAAAAAGGAGGAAGGTGAGACCCCATACGGTTCTCGAAGTGTGATGGCTGTCATATAAATATGAAAGTTACAGTAAATCGTGTTTTCATTTGAGTTGAATTTACTGTGAAAGGGCTATCGATTACTACAAGGGCGAAACGGAATATTGGTACTCATGTTCATAGTTCTTATAAAAACATGTGGCTCCTACAATTATATGTCATGTCATTCTTTAATTTCTTTTTGTATGTATTTTTTATTATGAATTGTTAAATAAAACATGATGACGTTTATATCTTCAAGCTGAGGATAAAAACAGTTGTGGTTTTTTTTGCCCTGACATTTTTGCTTTCACTATCATTTTGAATTAATTTATGCTTGAATTATTATTTATAAAATTTTGCCCTTTATGTGTGCATTTATCTTTACCAATCTCATTCTAGTGTTTTATTTCCATTAGTATGCAGCTATTGTTAACTAAATAATGATAAAAAAATTATTAAATAAACAATTTATAAACAAGCAGAATTAAAATTTGTCCTTTTAGTGTAATTTATAAGATTATTTTAAATTGTTATTTTATCAAATATAGTTTATATACAAATTTGCCCTGATATGTCCATTTTTACATTCAATTTCTCGGCCCTATTTCTGAATATTTGCTTCATACTATAGACTGAATGACGGACAAATTTGTATAACTATCAACAGATCAAGCGTAGCATTATACATATTATTTTAATTATTTATAAGTAATGCATTAATAATGACTCAGTGGATATGTACACCAGATGTCTTGCAATAAGTAGAAGAAGGTTAAATCCCAACTGGAAGACGTGAATGTTACAGTTACTGCTTTGAAAGAGTGTGAAATTGATGAATTGTTCACGTGCTAAGACTGCGTATCATCTGTGAACCGTGTGAATTACTTCGCGTGTATGACCATACGATTTGTAACTTTACTTAACTTTTTCAATAATATTTTTAAAAAAAAATTTTTCTCTTTGTTAAAAAAAAAGCGATCTGAAAAACAACAAAACTAAATTTTTTCTAATATTTGCAAAAGTATAGTGGAAAATAAAATTATAATTTTATAATCTTAGGAAACTCAAAAGAAATGGTTAAAAATATGAATGAAGTGTAACTGTCTAAGCATAAACAAAGGAATGTCAGCAGAGAATAATACTTTGGATCGGGTACTTAAGGAAATTATTTTGGTGACTGACTTGGGATAAATTTTGATCCAAATTCATAAAATCTTTCAGATGCAAAAAAACAGAATTGAAGAGAAATATTTAGGAAAAAGCTGCATCGAAGAGTGAGCGCTTCACTCAAGTATGCTACGAACAATCTAGAGAAGAGCTGCTTTCTAAATGAACTTTCAGTAGCTGTCACTTTCAGGACTAGATGTAGCTGTCATGCATTTGAGTGTCAGATAAAAATTAGACTAGGATTAGCCAAATGTATGATAAAACAGGAATAAAAATTTCCACATGCAGTATTAATGCCTTCCGAGTGAATTTTCAGGAATAAATGCCATGAATATGCTTATCTAAAAATGGGTAAATGCCACATAAAATCACTACGATGAATGTTATATCATAACAGGCTAACTATTATCATGTTATAGTAATTAATACCTTTTTTTGAAAAAAAATTTCTGGAGAATGTATTTTGGGTTTTATAAAAGTGAAATTTAGTCTGATGTTTTTCCTTTAACTCACACCTTAACAATTCAAATTTACGTTTTCCACATGTTAGCTTTACGAGTTACCTTAAGCGCCAAGTTTCAAGAGTTTGCATTTTTAATTGTTTTTTCTCTACTATTGTTAAATGTTTTATAAACAATTATCTTATGAATATTCATAATATTACATATTGTATTGTTAAATACATTAAATTCCAGTTGTTAAATTTTCTATTTAAGATTTAACTTTAACTTAACTTCGTTGTTATGATGCGAATAAAACATTTCTTCGGTTGCTTTAAGATAATTTATTTTAATGAAATAAAACATTTCTTCGGTAAAAATCTAGAATCTTGTACCATTTTTGTGCCAAATGCATCGCCAGGATGCCAAATAAGCATAGCAATGAATACGCCAGTGTTTTCGCTGTAAAAAATGATATGACTCCAAAATTCTTCACTGGGATGCCAAATCTCCAAATAAACAAACAAAATGGCTGACGAATTCTGAATCAATGCTAAATGCTATTTCTCCAAAAATGCAACGCAACAAACAACTATTGAGCCCAAAAGCCAAAGTTTATCGTTTTAACACCAAATACTAGGAGTTTTTGCATATTTTTTATCATTTTTTCTCCCTAGCGCATGCTCATAGGAAATTGCGCATGCGTATATGTAATAATGTTTCTTATGAGCATGCGCGTTAGGGAGAAAAAAAAAATATCGGACGATAAAAACGTTATGCAAAAACTCTCTACTATACCATCACGCCAAAATTTTAAACCTTGAATTGTCTTTTCGACAACATTTATCACTTTATCACCAAACTTTTTCACTAAGCGAATTTTTGTTTATTAAATTGCTTTTATGCCAAAAGTTAATGCTTTATCTCCAAATTTTTTTATCACTAAAACTTTTTTTATTCACTGAATACTTTTGTACCAAATGTTATAGCTTTTACTCCAAAAGTTAGCAATATTATGCCTAAACTGCTTTTACGTCAATTTATATTGCTTTTTTGCCAAAAGTTAGCAATATTATGCCAAAAAATCATGCCTAAATTGTCTTTACGCCAATTTATACGCATTATTGCCAAAATTTTACCACTATTATGACAAATTTTTAATGACATTTTTTCGCGCCAATTCAAATAACGGTTGTTATAAAACCTTTAATTATGGCAACAGCATTAAAAAGAAAATAATTAATTGAAAATCAAATATAAGTTATTAATAAATTAAAAACCGTTTTTCTTGTTAGTTTCGTATTTTCATGAGTGGCAAGAGCATACAAATTATTTATTTTCTGTATCAGTGGCTGACATATTTTATAAGAACCATCTCAGAATAATCAATAATTTTTTAGAATAGATATTTAAATGAATATATATTAAATATTTATGTTCTTTATTTACTATAATTAAAAAATTCTGCAAATAACTATCAAAATGGAGATAAATAGTCATTATATTGTTCGGAAAAAGAAGTTACTTATTCCTCTAGAGTATTGTAACCCTAAAGAAATTGGCGAAATATAACGGGTTGCAAGAGTGACGATTTCCTCAGGGATATAGTATTCTAAATTTCAAACATTTCTTCTAATATTTACGAAAATGTTTCAAATTTACTATTGCGGTAAAGATTTTGGCAAAATCGCAGAATTGGTGTCGACATTTTTTTTGCGCAAAAATTCTTTTCGCCAAAGTGCGCCAAGAAAGGGTTGTGATCGTAAGTGAAAGTGTACAAAAAGTACCCATATTTGGCAACTTATCGCTCATTTGGCGCCCCAAAACACTTGCCAAATCTCAACGGCCCCTATTTTGCGATTTGACCAAGATTTTTTTTTTTTCCTTTGGAGTTCTTGTGTAAAAAGGAAACAAAAATAAGATGACTTATTCCTATCCATTTTACAATGTATAGCATTTTAAGAATATTTTAAAATAAAAAAAATAAAGTATTCATATTTATTTTTAAGTGGGTAGCATACATTTTAAATACTTATTTAAAATAAATAGACAATTGTATTCTAATTTTGCTGCTTTACATGAATCAATTTCAGAAAATTTATAAATTTGTAAATTAATAGGTCGATTACTTTTACACAAATTTAATTTTTGAATTATTTAAAATAATTAGTTTAATTTCAAAATATTAATTAATAATGAATGCCAACCTTTGATTAAAACACACATCAACAAAGAAAACATTTCTTTAAAATATTTTTCTTTTGAAAATGGTTGTTTTAAGAAAAGTCTTTGAATTTTTAATTAAAAATTTAAAGAAAATCCATAAAATTTATGGATTACGCTTATGAATTTAATTTATTAAACTTACTTAAACTACTGAAATGCAGGCTTATCACTCAAAAATCGATATTAAATAAAACAAGAAAGTGTTCAACAAAGATGTCTCCTTAAAATCAGCCATGTTTTCAAATTACTTTTTGAAATTTCGTTTAACGTAAGTATTTAAAGAAAAGAATACTTATTACGCTCAGGCTATTAAAAAAAAAAAAAAAAGTGAAAAATTTTTTCATTTAGAAAATTTTGAGATTATTTTAATTATCAGTGTCCTTATGATTAATTTCCTCTAAATTCTGGGTTTTTTTGTAGAAGTTTTTCTAAGATGACACTTACAATACGTCTATTTAAATTGATTACTTGCTTTGCCATTAATTTGAAGTATTATTTGCGTGTAATAAATATATTGATGACAAGAATTTTAAAAATGCTCTTTATCATCCACAGTTAGAACATGTTTAAGATTTTAATTAATTTAATAAGCTATAAATTTATTTTTGTTAGTTTACGATATTAATTATGTTAACAGCATTAATCAAATATTCGTTAATTGATTACATTCTTATAGAATAATACAATGAAAAAGCAAAATAGAATTTATGAATAAAACTAAAATTTTTTTTTTTTTGTACTAAATTAATTTTTTAAAAAAAATAAGTTTTAATAAAAATTAATTTTTAAATTTTTTCACAATTAATTTTTTATTTTTAAATTCATTTATAATTTAAATCTACCAAAAATAAAGCAATAAATAAAACTATTTTTAAATAACTGTATAACTTTAAGTTTACAAGGAAGTTTTAAATGTGCTAAAGCAAATTTTAAATGTAGCTTTATGGAATAATTTTTTCTGGGTGAGCACATAGGAAGAATAATGGCTTATACACAGGGTGATAATTAAAATCTCATCAAAATGTGTCAAAAAGAACCACTCGCCACATTATGTCAAATTTGTATGACACTTGCATGAAATGGTGTGTGTTTGTGTGTATTTATGTGTATGCGAATATTTATGACCAGCTGTGTGTGAGGCCTGTATTGAAGAAGAAAAAAATATGCACCTGTGCAAATGGGTGTTGGTGGAAAACATGCAGGATTTGGGATGATTTGCTGCCATCCCCCCTTTTTCTCCTGATTTGGTGTCAGACTTTCATTTGTTCCCAAACCTGAATAAACTTGTTTATGTGCATCCAATGTATTAAGATGATATTATTTTATTCTTGGAAGGTGTTCACTTCCGGGAAGAATGTATGTGCTGGACCAAGTGTGTTTGTGTGTATTTAACTGAAAGTCAGTCATTTATCGTCAGGTGTATTTCATCTTGTGTATGTATGTGTGTGTATGTATGTATGTGTTAGTGTATTTATGTGTATGTGTGTGTATGTGTGTGTGTATGTATGTATGTGTATATTATCTATTATATATATATAAACTAGTGATACATATAATACTTGAAGAACTTTTTGTGAAGTATTAACACGATTTAGTTTTCAGTTACCAATAAATCTTTCAAAAAAGACAAAATTTTCTTGTACCAAAAAACTATTAAGATTTAAAAATGTATATTTGCTACTACAAAATGAATAAATTATTCTATTTTTCTTTTTTAAGATTAAAAATTTAATAATTAATTTTTCGAATTCTATGTTATTTATAACCTACTACGCGATAAAAACATTTTGACTAAATTTATTTTACATCTAGATTGAATATCAGATAAGATATAAGTAAATGATATTAATTAATTTATCGATTTCTATCTATGAAAATTGAAATATTTTGTACATTTTTTTTTTCCAAAATCTTAAAAATGAAACATGAACCCTATTTTAAGAATTCTTCTAACGATTTTACAAACAAATTTATTTTTAGTAATGCTTCTTTTAAATAAAAAAAAAGAAAAGTAATATAAAATAAATATTTAAATATTTCTCATGCAGCGCTAAGAAAAGATTTTCTAAACAGAAATCTTTATTTAAGTCTCGATTCGCAAGAACTTTTGAAATTTTACCAGATTAAATGGGAGCTTTCCCATGGCAAATTTTGACTGGAAATGAAAGTTTCTATTTGTCTGTGCAGTGTTCTTAGCTTGAATAAAGACCGCGATAATGATATATTTGTGATGCACCTTAAAATATACAAACCTTTGAAGTTCCTTTGAAGTTGGGAATTTTCTTCCAGTTAATTAGAAATATTTATCAACAGGAATATAAATCCATTAAAAGGGAAAACTACCTTAGGATGTTTAACAAAAGAACATCAATGACACATAACTTTTAAAATTGAAAATTATTTTAGTATAAATTTTCAACTACAGGGGGTTATCAAAATAATGGAAACACCATAGATTTATAAAGAATCCTTTATTAGTATGGTGTAGGACCGCCTTTGGCATGTAATACAGCTTGGATTCGCCTAGGAATCGATTCATACAAGTGCTGAATAGTGTTTAGAGGAATATTGTACCATTCTTCATGGAGATATTGTGAAAGTTCTGGGAGAGATACCGGTGGAGGATATCGATTCCGTATTGAACTCTCTAAAAAAGACCATAACGGGTTGAGGACGGTGACTGTTCGGGAGAAGGTCGATGTTCAACTTCATCCTCGTATCCATCAAACCATGATTGGACAAGTACCGCTGCATGGATGGGTGTATTATCATCCTGAAAAATTCCATGTCCTGCAGGAAACAAAGTTTGCATCCCAGAATGGATCTGGTCAGCTAAAATTTCTCTATACTTCTCCCCAGTGATCCTTCCATTCAGGGTTACGATTGGTTCAGAAGAAAACCACGACACAGCTGCCCACATCATGACTGATCTATCTCCATACTTGACAATTGGAAGGAGACAATCACGATCATAAGCTTGTGAAGCTGTCCTCCAAAGTACACCCGTCCTGTTGCAGAGAAAGCGTGAAAGTCGATTCGTCTGACCATATTACTTTCTTCCATTTATCAATCGACCAGGTTTTGTGAGTGTGGCACCACTGTAGACGACGTTTGGCATTAACAACAAGTGGCTTGGGAATTGCTGCACTGGCGTAAATGACCTGTTTATGAAGGTGCCTTCTAACTGTAACGATTGACACTGGAGAATGCAGATGCTGATTGAGCTCTGCGGTCACTTTTGCTGCAGTTGTTTGCTTTTGAGACATCACAATCCTCTTCAATCCCCGTCGGTCTCTTTCGCTGAGCTTCTCTTTCCGCCCACTCTTTTGATATGCGAGCTTTCTTGCCACCTTGTATGTATGCTGTCATGACTTTAAACACCATACCTCTAGAAACGCCTAAAAGTTGGGATGTTTCGGTTACATTTGCTCCAGCTAGACGGGCTCCTACAATTTGGCCTCTTTGAAAATCTGAAAGGTCCGATATTTGACACGTTTGAAATAAATCCAAGACTTACAGAACTTAAGCTACCACAAACTACCAGAATATATAAATTTCTATTTAAATAAAATGGTAGCTATTATTATATTTTAATGCTTACGAAGCGCATTCAAAAATATTACTATTATTCACAGATGTTTCCATTATTTTGATAAACCCGTTTATTTTCTATATTATGAGAATAAGAATATAACAAATTGTAAGTATATAAAAACTAATAATTTCTTCTTATTCAGGAATTTTTGTCTTTACAATATTCACCAATGAAATTTAAGGGTTCTGAAATAAAATCCGAATACACTACACAAGGTTATTGCACCACAATGTTAAATAGGGGGCCTGAATGGCCGAGTGGCTAGCGCTCTGGTGCTCGGTACCACAGGTTTCGGGTTCGAGTCCCGGCGGTGCCATGGATGTGTGTAGTGGTTCGGAATCCACTTTAAACCGTAGGTCCCGGTCTAATAGGATCGTAGAGCGTTGCGGGGGCATTGTTACTCTGCGTCCGTGGCTTATCTTCAAGTTACACGCGCCCCCTGTACAATGCAAAGTGAATAACGTCTGTGCAGCGCTTGTCTTAAGTCATCCAAGACGTCCATGTCTGTTGCCAGCTGCATTGGGAAAAAAAAAATATTAAATAGGAACTCTATTAATGATTTTGAAATAGCAAAAGCATTGCTAAGTTCTGCATAAATATTATAATCAAATTTTTTTTTTTTAAACGAATGTAAAATAAAGCACAAATTATAATTCTTGTTTCAGATGTTCTTTATTTACTTTCCATATTGTAGCATTTTCCCACGGAAAGACTATCACTCAAAGTAGACAACAGATAAGCAGTGTTGTGGATAGTTATATTGCATGCTATTAGTGTTGTGTACTAATGAGAGCAACCTGTTACTCACATCTGACAGCAGATAGTCAATGTTGTGGATTATTGGCGTTATTATTGATTAGTGATGGTCTATGGGACTTACACAGGTCGAAACAATTACAGATGGAATGCAGACTACGACATGAGTTGTTGCATCATGTTTAGCGATAAACCATGAGCTGAGAAAGTGTCTATTCCAATGAGAAGTGAGGGAAACTGAACCCCCTCCCTCTTGGTGGATTTTCTTAAAGGGAGGTTTTTGGAGAAAAGGAGAGAGTTCTGCGACAAAAGTGTTGTTTTTGATTTTTCTCTGAAGTGACTGAATTTTCCACCTGTTTTCAAAATTAAGCCCCTTGTGGTTTCATGTATCACGCCGTATGATAATTAAGGTCTGCCGTAGATTCGAGAACTCTGAAAATCTCTGTCTTTTGAGTGAACTGCATTTGTGAATCAAATTATCTTTAATTTTCATGCATTTGTAAATAGAATTCTGTATATATGTGTAAATAAAAATTAAAGTGTTCCCATCAATCTGAAAGTGGCCCTCTTCTTGAAGACGTTATAGGTCTAGTAGAGTCCGACGTTACAATGTATTAATCTTTTAAAAAATCTGTAAATTTTTCAAAAAAAAATAAATAAAAACATAATTGGTAGTTTTTTTAAGTAAATTTGACAGATGATGACAAACTATTAATGAATATGAAAACTATATCAACTATAAAAATTTATACAACCTAAAATAAAATAGCTTTATTCCAAAATTTATGCTAATTTCTTTGGTTATTTACTGGATCATTATCAAATATACGAACGTGAATTTCAATTTCATTAATTTTTCATGTGCTTCAACTATTTGTATATCGTTGCTAAAGATTCTTTAAAAACTTTAAGTTGAAGGAATTTGCACACATAAAAAGAAGACCTCTTTTTTTCTCACATATTGTTTTGTGAGCACTATGTTCAATTAATTCTTACAAAAAAAAATAATTTGTGCACAATGTGTATCTTAATTTTTTTTTCTTTTTTTCGAGTTCCTTATTAAAATAAAAATTTAAAAAAAAAAAAGGCTACTATACAAAAATTAATTCAAGGGCAAATGGATTTTTTTCTGACTTTTAAAACAATTTTTTTCATGCATTACCATATATTTAAAAAAAAAAATTTTGGAAATTTTTTTATTTGATTGGCAGTAAATTTGTTTAAAGTTTTTAGTTCATTAAAACAAAGTGAAGTGCTATTTTTCATTAAATTAACAACAGAGCAATATCATAAAAGTTTTTATAGAGAGCTTAAAAAATATGTTTTCATTGTAAAAAAGTTTCGTAAATTTTTACTTTCTTTATCAATTTTTTATAGCCGCTTGACATGCCAAAACTGTTAACATGCATTAGAGGTTAGAGGAATTTAAAAAAACCTTGAAAACACCTGTTCTGAATAAATTGATTTCCTATCCAAGAAGCTATTAGCATTTTATTTTTTTTTATGTTAAAAATGAACGAAGAAAGCTATTTGCTTTCTATCAAAACTCCTTTCATCAGAAATTTTTGAGAAAATTTGAATAAACTCCTGATTATTAATCAACAATTGGTTAATATATCAGTAAGTTATTGTTAAATTTAAATATTCATGAATTTGATAAAGTTCAATACTTAAATTTGTAAAATTTCAATATTCATAAATTTGTTAAATGTAAAATATTCATAAATTTGTTAAATTTAAATATTCATAAATCTTAAATTTCAATATTCATAAATTTGTTAAATTTCAATATTATCAATCTGTTAAATTTCAAATTTCATTATTTCTGTTAAATTATTATTCATAAGGTTTGGTTATTAAATATTTTTAAAGTGTAGTTATTTATGGGGCCTGATGGCCAGTGACTAACTCTCTGTTCGGTGCCCAATTTGGGTTCGAGTCCCGTTTGGGCCATGCATGTTTGCAGTGGTTCAGAATCTAAAACAGTAAGTCCGGGTGATAGGACTGTAAAACGTTGGGCGTAGGGCTGACAAACCTGCCTCTTAAAAAACCCCTGCAACCTGCCAGTAGACAGACAGCCTTGGCCCACCATGGGGCTGTTATATTAATGAAGAAGTTGTTTATTTATTAGATCTCTGATTGCTAAAATCTGAATTCTTATAAAAATAACGATATTTTGGGGGCATTTGTACGTTATTTATTTTTATACTAAACATTAATAAATATTAAAATTTCTATGGGTAGATCCGGCTGCTAATTCAATTATAAATTTAAAAAAATTAAAAACAATATTTAAATTTAAATTTAATAATATAAATTTTTATTTCGAACAGATTAATTCTGATGAAAAGGATTCCAAGATTTACAAACCCAGATATATAAATTGATGAAATAATTCAAATAATATTAAATAATATTGCCTTTTATTTTTTTAATGTTATGTAATCCTTTATCCTGTTTTTCCCTTTTTTTTTTGCATTTGAATATTTCACTCCTTTTCGAGGATATATTAATATAAAAATTAATTAAAGGAAAATATTTTTCCAGAATAAATTATATTTCGAGAAAAAAATAGAATATGAGTAAAATTTTTTTCTTTTAAACTAGAAACGTTTAAAAAAAAAGAAGTAAGTTTAATTTTGTAAGTAATGATGCTATAAAAGTTTTAATTTTGTTACTCACAATATTAGTGATTAATCGTAAAAATATTGTTTCTATTTAAAAAAGATTTAAATTCATTTAATTTTGTAAGAATATACAGATTTCTATTGAGTAATATCTGGCTACTAATTCAGTTATAAATGAAAAATAAAAAGTATAAATTTTAGTTCGAACTGATTATATTCTATTATTAGTTATATATATATATAAGTAGAATTTCAAGAATTACCCACAAAAGATATATAAACTGATAAAATAATTTATATAATGTTAAATAATAATACATTTTTTTAATGTTATGTAACCTTTTGTCCTATTTTTTTATTTCTTTCTTTATCTATTTTTGGATTTGAATCTTTCACTTCTTTTGAAGGATACATTGCCATATAAAATTTAATTTAAAGAAACAATTTTTCCCCGGAATAATTACTTCGGAAAAAAAAAAAAACAGAGTGAGAGTAAATTTTTTTGATTGACAATACCAATACTAAAAAATAAAAAAAGTGTTCTTTAATTTTTAATTTTGTTGTACACAAAATTAATGCTTTAATCGTAATAATAGTGTTTCTATTTAAAAAAGACTGAACTTCTTTTATTGTTGTAAGAATATTATTTTATTACATTTCCATTTTTTTATTAACAATCTTTGGAAAATAAAGAACACTTTTTTGTAATCTAATATTGCACAATTCTCTAGAGAAAAAGTAATTCGATTAGTATGCGAAGAAACCATACAACCATCTGTACAAATAATGTATTGTATTTCCCTTAATTGATGTTTATATTTTTCTTAGTCACATTGCACTTATGGAAGAACAGTTTATAAACTGAACTAACAGAATAAATAGCCAAAAAGGTTCTATAAGAGTACAAGTAGATGTATAGATTTTATCTCACGAAGTCTCGGAGTTACTCTCCACTCAAAACATATTGAAAATTTCCCGATTCTATAGGTATGACTTGCTCTTACAGTGAAATAGTTTATAACGCCGAGGTAAAAAAATATAACATCATACTATCAGAAATAATTTTTAGACTAGAGACGAACTTTAATTTTTAAATTTATGATTTGATGGAAAATTTTCTATTATTTGATCTTCTAAAATCACCGAGTTTTGCTGTTCTGAAAATTGGTTGTTGATAACGTTTCTGGTAATGCTTGTAAATATTCGATAGGCTGTTTTTCTTTTTTAAAATGCTGCTTTCACATTTTGTATGCCAAACATAAATCATGGGATGAGTTAAAATAATTTTTTTTATATTAAAGTTACAAATATGAAATAAAATGAATGAATGATAAAAATTTAAGAATAAAATGTATAATAAACGGAAAGTTGTTGTGACCAATCCTCAGTGTCCTGCAGTACGGGGCGGACATTCCATCAGTAGTCTACTCATGGACGGAGGGGAAATGATAGCTTCTGTTGGGATGAGTACCTTAGGTAGAAATCAGACTTGGCTCTGTGTCACTGAAGAAGGAGGGGCAGTGTCTTCCGAGAGGACTTTTAGAGGAGACTGCTCCACATATTTGTATGGGCGAAAACCCGGAAAACTCGCACCGTCTAGTCCGACTCACGCGGCAAAATGTTGAACATCACAAATACCATCGAGTTTCCTCGTGTTTTAAATAGTGTTTACAACAAAGCCGCCAGCGGATGGAACCTTTCGACCCTTTCACAGCGAAACATCAGATGTGGAAATTACACCTAGTGAAGTTCCGCTTCGAGTTGAAAGGTGTTTAATTGATACCGGTGGATTTCAAATCGGTTTCAGGTGAACGCGGCGAGGCTAGTGATTGGTCAGCGCATCACGCCTAAACGCCTCACGCCTCGGGGGAACGTGCCTTAATGCTCACCAGCGGCCACTGAGCCACGAGCTAGCAAAAAGGAAATTTAACATTACAACGACTCATCAATTAAAATTTACTTTTTGGATACGTTAGCAAATATATTATAGCAATATTAGAAAAAATGTGATTAACTATGTTTATTTCAGCATATTTATTTTTTTACTATAAATGTACTTTTTATGCAATATTATCACTTTACCTCATTTAATGTAACATATATATATATATAAAGTTATGTAATAAAATTATTTTATGCAGCTGTAATTGTTGAGCAAAAAAAAACATTTTAATATTTTTAATTAACATAGAATAAATATAATTATTTTAATTAATAAAAATGTCATGATTTCAAACATGTTTTTCTTAAAATAAATTATTAATTTAAAAATATTTATTTTCTAAAAAAAAAATATTAAAAAACTGAAATTGGAAAAAAATATATATACTCAATTTTTATTCCAGCTTTAAAGGACTTTTGAGAAACAAAGTTTAGATTTTGAATATTTATAAGAAATAAAAAAAAATCTTAAAGAATCTTTAATTTTGTATAAAGTTTTTTTACCTCATTAACTTGCTTTAGGATTAACAGTAGTTTCCTTTTTTAATTTTTAAGCATACATTTTCACAGTAAAAATGAAAAATAACAATAAACAAAGAGAATATTTGATGATTTTTTATGCATGAAAATTAGTAATTTTTTTAATGAATAAGAATAAATAAGTATATTCATTAGTAATTACCCAATAAAATTTTTAAATTCTCCCACGGTGTATTTTCACAGTTATAAAAGAAAAAAAAAAGAAAATTTTTTTGTATATTATAAATAATAACTTATAATATACATATAACTTATAATTAATGCATTTTATCATAAAAAATTAATTGCTACAAACGAAATGTCACTTTTGCAAAGGATTAAAAGTAATTCTTTCACAATATTTATTATTCATAAATGTAAACATGTATTTTACTGTAGCTTAATTTTTATTGCTATTTTAAAAAATATACAAATCTTCATTAATTCAAATAGGATTTATATAATAAAAATTAGAGAGAAAAGTTTTTAGTATTTATAAGAAATTTCTACAAAATTGTTAATTATTTTTGTGTCTTGAAGTTATTAACAATTTATTAAATATTCATTTTATTTATAGACGAGTAAAAAAAATTAAAAACATTATTATTAGTATGCAACGAAAATTTTTTTAAAGCAAAATATTTGCATATAATTTATTCATTGGTTTAAAACACAAGAGACGCTTATTAAATAACTGGAATAATTAGGTGAATAGGGACAAAATAATTATTCGTCTAGTCAAAATATTTTATTTTATTATTTTATCCTTTAAAATAACAGAAAAACATGGGACATCTATGAAAATTTTGCTTAATTAGAATAATAACATTGAAAATTATTTGATGAATTAAAGAATAAGTCTTTTATTATAAATAAATTATTTTTAAATGCTAAATATAGTAAATGTCTTAATTAAGTATTTCCTTAATCGTTTCTTTTTTAAAAAATATATGCAAATATTCATTTTCAAGCTTTTATTTTAAAATTACCGAGAATAAATATTTGAAAAATGCGTATATATATTTTTAAAAAATGGTTAGAAAATGCATAATTAAGTTATTAACTCAAAACGATTTAAAAAGAAGGAAAAACTAGCATTTTTGTATTTAAAAAATGTGGCATAAATTCTGTCGTAAAAACGTAATTATGAAATTTACAGTATAGGTTTTAAAATATTGAAGCAGAATTAATATGGCAGGTGAAAGTATAGAAGTTACGAAAATAAGGTAGCTTGGTAAAATCTATCGCCAGTGCTGTAGAATAATTACATCTCTATTTCAATTATGGGCAAATATTTTTCCTGTATTTTATTTTATTATTTAATCCTCAAAAGAACAGGAATTTCATGGAATATCTATAAAAATTTGGCTTAATTAGAACTATAACATTGAAAATTATTTGATGAATTAAGAATAAATCATTTATTACAAAAATAATTTTTAAATGCTAGCTATAGTAATTGTATTTTCCTCAAACATTTCTTTTTAAAAATATGTGCAAATATTAATTTTTATAGAACGTTTCGACAGTGTAAAACCTATCGACAGTGCTATCGAATAATTCCATATCTATACCAATTATGGGCAAGGGGACGTCAATGAAGGGAAGTGTTAAAGGATTTATGGCGCCTTCATAATAATGACCTGCATTAATTTTCACCATGCTGGTATTTTCTTTTACAAAAACGTACTCTTGAGGAAATAAGTGATACCAGGGAATAATTAATATAATTGGTGTGGTGTAAAAGTTTAAATACATAGGTTCAATTATTGATATTGAATATTGATATTGATATATGAATATTGACATGCATATTGAATTGGTATTGAATATTAATATGAATATTGAATTGGTATTGAAAATTGATATGAATATTCAATATTGATATGCATATTGAAAATATTATTGATATGAATATTTGAATATTGATATGAATATTGAATATTGATACAAATATTGAATATGAATATTGAATATTGACATGATACAAATATGAATATGAATACAAATATTGAATATGGATACAAATTGAATATTGAATTGATATGTATATTGAATATTGATATTGTTCAACTATATAGCTTGAGTGACAGTACGAGAAGCAATTTTACTCATTTTACAGAGGTTGCATAAGTAGTATTGAACGGACTTGACACAGGATATAAAAAGTATTTAAAAAAGTAAAAAAAAAAAAACTGAGAATAACTACTTGGTAAGACATTTTTATTTTCATTAAACAATTACTCAATTTGTTTAGAATATTGATGAGAAATTCTGTGTTGTAGTTTGCTTAGGATTTAAATAGAACTTAACTTAAGGGGGATTGAAAAGATCGAACACATGTAAAAGTTGTATAAACAGACTTAAATTTATTGTTATGTTAAAGAAAGGTTCTTGGGAACAATTTTTTATTCATGTGAATATCCTACGATGAACTAGTTAAAAAGTTTTGTAGATATGGAGGCCATCCATTAAAAGGTATGTATCTCTTCTGGTAAAAAGTAGTAGTAAAAAACCTCTAGATATAAAGTAGTTGTAAAAAGACTCTAGTTGTAATAGTTCTTTTTTTTTTTCCTTATCCCACTTGGTAGACAGCAACATCCAGACTCAGTATAAATTCTCATGGAAGAAGGGAAGCGACAGGTAGTTTCAGTTGTGATGGAGCACCCGTAGATATAAGACTGATTTGGCTCCACGTAGCTGAAAAAGGAGGGAAATGCCTTCCGGATGCACTTTTAGGGGAAACTAACCCGCATTTGTGCCTCGTATGGGAGAAAATTCTGAAAACTCATACCAGGTAGTTCGACTCACGAGGCAAGGTGCTGAACATCCCAAACGCCATCGAGTCTCCTCGTTTTTGAAACAGTGTCTACAATAAAGCCGTCAGCGGATTGAACCTCCGCACTAATGATCACCAGCGGCGCACATTGTCACTGAGCCATGAGTCGGACGTAATAGTTCTAAACATGAATATGCTTCCACAGATGACATGACATCTGTATTTTCTCTTGATCTATTAATTGATGCACTGTAAAAATATTAAAATAGTTTCTTACTGTAGATTTTCAATTAATAATTTGTATTATTTCTTGAACATACTCACTCTCCCCATATTTATGTGGAAGATGGTTTATTTATATAAGAAACATTTAACAACTGGAATTAAAATGCATATTTTGAAACATAATTTGTGAACTAGTAGCAAAGAAAAAAAGTTTTACTCTCAATTTAATTGCAACAAAAACTACCAATATATTGAAGATCGAAAGCTGTTAACATGCAAAATTTAAAAAAGGCTGATGAATGAAGTTTAGAAGTGGCCGACTTACTTGTAGTTGACAAAGATGAAGAGAGAAGGAATCAAGAATAGCATCGAAACAGCATACGTGACAATGTGGAATATTGCAAACGCCGCATTCCCTGCAAAAAAAAGAAAAACTGATTTCAGATATTTGGCACTTGCACTATGTAACATAAAAACCAATGAAAAGCACGTACACAATGAGAAATTATCTACGATAGTTAAATTATTATTATTTTTTTATATAAAGATCATGTAATTTCTCCTAAATGTTAAAACCCCAATCTTAAAAGCTTTAGCATCATTAACCAGGCATTGATTTTTTGAACAATTTTATAAAATATTTTTGATTCCTTTATTTAGTTTATATCTTATTCAAGTTGTGTATTTATGTATTGAAAATAATCTAGGATCAATTTAAAAAATACTTAGAAAATGTTTAATAATATAAAACGTGAACAGTCGTCAAAAAGGTAAAAAGAGATCGATTTCATTTTTTTATTTAGTTATCAATAAAAATATTTTTTATCATCAGAAAATCGTTAAAAATAAAAGTCTGTTATTCCCTAAAACGTATTGCCTTTGATTCCGTTAAGTCGGCAAAAGTCCGTATTCATTTATTTCAAATATAATTAAAAGAATTACACAGAAAATTTAATTAAGTTTCTAAATTTGAGCTACAAGTACAGGATTATACCTATAATATATTATACCTATTTTAATATATTATTAATTATGTTGAAATTATTTAAATTTCATTTTGATTTCATGCATTCGTCTAATACTGTATTAGAGATTAATTCATAAAAAATTTATTATAAAGAATTTGATAGCTATATATTATATCGAAAATTTTATTTCTTATACAAGGAATTAAAAAAGTAGCATACAATTTTCTTTCTAAAGCAATAGAGTTTTATTAAACAACAAAAGCAAACGAGATAAACGGCAAAAATTCTTTAGATTATTTTTAATAAAATTAAAACAATAAATATGCTAAGTTTAAGAAGAATTTAATTTCTGGTGAAGACGCTTTTCTATAGTTATTCGCAAAATACCAGATTGTTCTTAGAATTTCGTGTTTTTTTTTTCTCTTTAAGGCACATACCAAGCTAATAACAATTTCACGGTTTTTTTTTTTTCATATTTTCAAGAAACTTTAAGAAAAATTTGTCATTTAACAATCCCATCTCCAAGTTCGCCAATTTGGCTGGATTTTAATTTTATTCTTTGGAATGCGAATTCAGAATATTTTTAGAATAAACTATTTAATTCAGATAAATTAAACATTTTAAACGAATAAAGACAAAACTGCTAATTAGTTTAAAATAAACAATAAAATAAATTTATGAAGAATTTAGTAACAATATATACCTGTATTCGGCTGCAACTGCTGTAATTAGTCCATTCACTGTCCCATTCATTCACATACCAAGATCCATTCGACATACAGCGCTTTGAGGCATGTTCTATAAGAAAACAAACAAATGAATTGATTTATGAAAAACAAATTCTTATTTTATTTCTAATGGAAAGGTCAACTCGAAATTAAAACGCAGTAAATATTAAGAACGAAAAGAAATACTTAACAACAATATTGTATATTTGTAAATGTTTGTGTGTGTATTCCAGCATAACTTGGAAAACTTCTACTTCTTTCTTATTAAATATTTGATTTGGAAAATGCAACAGCCCCATGGCGAGGCAAGTGCGTCTGCCTACTGAATGAATAGCAGACTGATTCTGCATGAATATAATAAAGATAACTAAAATTTCTTTATAAATAAATTGATAGGGGCCATTGCATCAGAAGCACCATGGTTTGCCAGTGCAAGTCCACTTCAGGGTCATAACCAAGTAGTTCAGCGATCGGTTTAGGGATTCCATCAGGATACAAAGTGGACAATATGGAGGGTCATCAGTGTCAATACGATGGAGATGCTCTCTGAGGCAATAATAACTCGGCAGTTAACTCAGGCTGCAGCATCTCATAATAGATCAGTGGGAATAGTTCGAGATAATTTTTATACAACACGTTATCTTGCGATTGATTTTTTATGCAACAATGTTATTTTCAGTAGATCTTTTTTGTTTTGTTATAATAGATGCTTTGTTATAATAGATGTACATTTTAATAAATTTATAAGAGATCTCAGAACGCGCCACGTGGTCCAGTGGTAACGTGCTCAGCTAGAATGTAGGAGGAATCAAGTTCTAACCTACCGAGGTGTCAGTTGCATTTTCTGCATTCAGAAACAAGGAGATTCTGAAAACTAGGAGAAACATGACTTTTTATGGAGGAGAGGAATGGGAGAAACATGGAGTTTTCTACGTTTATTATTATTATACGATATGCAAATAATGTGCAGTCAAACCAAAAAGTCTTCCATGAAGATAATACCGTTCCTTCATCGTCAATCGGTGGGTTGTTCATGATATATATATCTATAGAATATATAATATAATATATATATATATATATATATATATATATATATATACAAATAGAATAAAATCAAAAAAATACTTGTAATCGGCTGGGCCGGTATACAGGTTACATATAAAACTTAGAATTTAATGTTAGAACTAAAACGCACAACTTTTCTTATCTCATTTTCTTATATATTATATTTAAAATAAAATATTTCTTTGTTTGCGCCAAACGAGCTTTGAGAACACTTTTACATTATTTAATTAGATAATTAAAAGTTCGTGAGAGAAATTGAAATAAATATTTATGTATAAAAAAAGCTCTTGAAAAAAATTTAAAAATGGAAAGTAATGAAGGACACGAAAATTCCCTCTCTCCAAAACAATAACCATAATATAATAGATTAAATCATCTCAGCATATTTTGAATGTTGCTATCACAAGCAACTTCGTACAAAAAATAAATTTTTTGTTTATTCCCAAAATAAGCAGCGTTTAAAAATGGTAAAAAATTATCACATGAAAATATTTTAACTGAACATAATGAATTTGGAAACTCATATCGACATTTTATGTACTTAGTGTGGGTGAGTAATTAATATTTGCTTTAAAATAACGTGCTCTGATAAGGGTTATCTTTTTCATAATGATCATTAAAAGTCATTTTCTCTATATATCAACAAATTCACTAACTATTGTTTATTATAGTTTTATAATATTAAGTTTCTAAATACAAGTTGAATTATAGTAGAAAGTTCGAATCTTTGTCAAATTGTTTGAAAATTGTACACATATACAAATATAATTGAATTCGGAAATAGTAAGATGTGTTTTATTCTAATGTAAAATGTTAAAATTGTCCTTCAAAGTTTTATTAAATGATCGAGAATTAATAATTTTTATTTCCTATCCAAAGTTACCTTTTGTTGTTCTCAAAAAGAAAATGTGAGTTTGAAGAAAATGCTTGAAAATCATACATGCAGAAATATCGATTTATTGGAAAAAAAAAATATGAGTATAATTTTGGGTATAACTTACATATTATATTGTCATAGAATAAAAAGCACAAAAGTAATAAGTATTTACAAAATTAATTTAAATGAATATTAAAAATGCAAGCAAATTTTTGATCATACTAAAAAAATAAAAATCACCAAAGACTTAAATTAGCATTATTACTATTATTAATCTAAAACAAATGGGAATTTTCAGAAAAACTAGAATTTATCTTGGGAAATTATATTATGAGTTTTCTATACATAATTGAGTTCCACCAATTGCGTCGTTCTCAAAACGAATAAAATGCAAGTACATGTTGATTATAATTAAAGTCCTCCATTCAAAATGCTGTAAAAATAGAATCATTCGTCCCGGATGAGTTCAAATTTGAACTGAATATACTTGAAGAAGGGGAAATGGTACGGCATCAAAAACAGTTCCAAAGTGTATTAATAGATGGCGCCGTAAGCGGCATAAGGAAAGTGAATTCGGTTGCCAGTGATATTTTGAATAGAAATTACAACGTATTTGGCATGAGTTGCACGTTAAACCAACTGTAGTGTTCAATGCGCTTGATTGTTTCGGTTTTTTGACGGAAGAAATGACTTCCAAGTCATTTAACAGTTGTGACTCTGTTAGTGGAAAGCCCATCCACCACGACAAAGTCATACCAAATGGGATGGGAAAAATCGGTGGAACTTTTTTTTTATGCCATACCTTTCCTTCTTCAAGTATCTTCAGTTCAAATTTGAACTCATTGTGACAAGTGTTTCTTTTTTTACAGCATTTGAAAGTGGGACTTTAATTATAATCAACCTGCATATAATTTTCTAATTATATAATGTGTGATCAATAATTATGTTTAATTCTGGTATACATTACTTAACTAAAATATTAAAAGCGTGAAGAGTATTTATCATTAACCATATTCATCATTTCATGCAAATTTAATACACACTCATCTATTGTCCTCTGTCCAGTTTTCATTCGCTCAACAGACAATGGAGAAACCTGCGGTTGACAACAATTAAGTTGATTGAAAAATGAATCTATTTTAATTGAAATGCTTTAGATGACATTTAAAATCACTGCTTTTAAATAACGCCTGTTTAGAAAATTGTAATTTATTCATAGACATTTTCGCAGAAACACTCTTTGAAAACGCGTTTAAAATTCTTGCTTTTGTTCAGTTGCTGTTTTATTTAAACCTCCACTGAAATCGAATCTATTCATTTTTAAATGAAAAGATTCGCATTCATTTGTAAATTAATGCAAATCAATTTAATTAAAACGTAGCTGAAGACTAGGTGATATATGTAGAATAAATTCACTAGATTGCAGAGAAAGCAATGTTATAAATGTTATTTAATTAGAAAATTGAACGATTTAATCAAAGTTTCTATAAATCGAATCATTCATTAAATGGTGATGTTACGCAACAATAATCACGTTCAATTGTCTATTTTGTTAATAAAATTGTAAATTAATATTCAAAGCGATAAATCGAGGTTTAAATCAATGAAACTCTTCATAATTTAACTATTCTCCCCTCGAAAAGGCGAGAACAGAATGGAAGAAAACAAAATGTCAAAAATATTTTCGAATTAATTATGTTTAAAGTATCAAATTGCTTTTTAATAAATTAATATTCAAATTAAGATATGCGAATTATCTTCGGAATAGTGAAATGTAAAAATGCTTGCTTAATTAAATTTTATTAATCGAATTTTTATTGTTTAATTAAATTTTATTACTCAAATGGAATGAACTGAATTCATATTTGATTAACTTATTGAAGTTAATTTAATTATAAAAATGCTCATCATTGCCTTTATGTGATGTAAATTAACTAAATTATAATTTTCCTGTTAATCATTTATTAGTAAATGAAGTTTTAATGCTGAATTTTTTTAATCAAAGATAAATAATTCAACGATCCATAACTAAATTCATTATATGAGGGTTGCAACTCAATTACTAATGAGTAATTATCGATTTTGGTCTTTTAATAACTGCCTCTCTGTAGGAGTCACTGAAAGATAAAATATTTTCAATCGTCTTCCATTAGAAATAAACTGTTAATAATAAAAGCTGTTTTATGTTCTGTGACGGCTCGGTCTATATTAGAACTATAACGGCTTCAAGAAGAGGACCACTTTCAGGTTCATGGGACACTTAATATTCCTTTACGAGCATAAATAAATAAATAAATATATATATATATATATATATACAAGTAATGAATTCTGGATTATTATACAAAAAAATAAAGATTAAAAATAAAATTTGATCACAAGTGCACGATTAAATTACAAGTACAGTTCACTCCAAGGTCGGCGACCGGATGGCCAATTGGTTAGCGCTCTGACCTTTGGTACCACAGGCTTCAGGTTCGAATACTGGCGGGGCATGGATGTTTGTGAATGGTTCGGAATCCACGTTAAACTGTAGGTCCCGGTCTAATTAGCCTAAACTGTGCACAAAATGATCGTAGAGCGACAAAATCCAAAACCAAGGTCGGCGAATTTCAGAATTCTCGAGACTACGTCGGATCTCAAAACAAGTGGTCTGCGGCAGACTTTAATTATCACAATAGTGACACTCAAAAGAACAAGGTGCTCACTTTGGAAACAGGTGGAAACTCAGAGTTGTTCAGTCACTTCAGAGAAAAGAAAAACAACACTCCTTGTCGACTCGTCGCAGAACTCTCCTTTTTCTTCACCAATAACTTCCTTTTAATACAATCCGTCAAGAGAAGGGGGGGGGGGCAGTTTTCCTCACTTCTCATTAGATTAAACATTTCTCATCTCCTAGTCTATCAACAATCACGATGGAACAACTCATGGTATAGTTCATATTCAATCTGTAGCTGTTTCGACCTGTGAAAGTCGTACAGACATTCGCTAATTTCATGATTCTCATTATACATGACACCGAATATTTGCTATCAGATTTGGATGACATGTTGTACAAAACACTAACTGCATGCAATATAACTACTCACACTACTGCTTGTTTGCTGTCAAATTTGAGTGATGGAATGTTAATATGTACTTGTCAAATAACATACATTCCTCTGTCATGGGAATGAAATGCCAAAACTTTCCGTGTGAAAAAAATGGTACAGTTCCTACAGATCTTCAACAACTTCGAGAATCAGCAGTCTCAAAGTTTGCTAAAATTTACTAACTAGATTAACTTAACTTACTTCATGCTTGGTTGAAAAAAGAAACACAATGGAAACAGGGTCTACTACCAAAATTTTGCAATCGAGATTCGAGATTCTATTTCGTAAAAATATAAATATATGCACACTTGTCCAGTGAAGTGCGCAACCATTTTTTGTCATTTTTTAAATAAGAAAACTTATAAAACAATCTTAGTTGACTAACTCATAATGTTACTGAAAATGTTTCTTGGATTCAGTGAAGTTATAAGACATAAAATATATTTAATTTTTTTTTTTTTCAACGCGGATAATTATTATTTTTTTACAATTCGAAATCTGAAAACTTATTAAAATCATCAGCAATATACATAAAAATATATTTTAATACGTACCGTTTTAAAGTAGAAGATTTTTTAAGATTGTTTGTTTTAAATGGAAAATCTTCCTTTAGTCCTTCTATTTCTCTATGCATGACGACGAAATGCTTATTTGAATGCAATATATTGTTTGAAAAATTCTTGCATTATTTTATCATGGTTAATGCTTACATTACCTTTAGCTTAATATATTTCATAAATAAATCTATTATCAAATACCATGTAGAGCTCTTAGAAATGATTACAGCTCTTAAACTTATTCCTGGATTTACTCAGCAAATTTAACAATTTGGTAATATTCGATTAACATGAGGAAATAAACTGCAAAAGGTTTTTTTCCGGATTTAAAAACAAATACAGCAATATAATTTTGCATAGATTTGTATGAAAACAACAGAATATCACTTCTTAAATGCAATTTATTTAGTCATAATAGCTCAATTAATCTGAATAAAACTGCAGATTTCGGAATATGATATTCCAAAAATGTAATCTGTTTCTATACGAGAGATAATAACATTTTTTTACTCTTTTAAGGAGAACAGCGATATGAATTTTAAGTAATGAAGCCATAACTGGAAGTAAAATATAATCCTTATGTTTTCAGTAAATCCTTACGAAAAAGGAAGAAATATTAAAAAATTAAACGATTCTTACATTTATTAGAATGTTTTGCATATAGTTAATTTGTATAATATGAGATATAACTATATTATTCAACAAATAATTTATATAATATGAGAGAAATAATATGCTATATAATAAGCTTTCAAAGATTGTTTATCGAGGATATAAACACAAATAATACAGCATGCAAATTTATTACAATTGAATTTAAAATGTTAAACTTCCGAAAGACTATAAAGAAATCTCAAAATACACTAGGCATGCACTAGAAGGATCCCCATTATTTTATTCATATCTCATTATTAAATTAAATAAGCCCGACTCATGGCTCAGTGGCAACATGCGCCGCTGGTAAGCCTAAGGACGGATGTTCCATCCGCTAGCAGCTTTGTTGTAGACACTTTTAAAAAATTCGATGGCATTTGTGATACTCAGCATCTTTCCTCGTCAGTCGGACTACCTGGTGGGTGTTTTCCGGGTTTTCTCCCATACGGTAGGCAAATGCGAGGTAGTTACCCTAAAAGTCCTCCCGGAAGGCATTGTCCTCCATCTTTAACAACACAGAGACAAGTCAAACTTCTACCTACGGGTGCTTCATCACAACAGAAGCTGCTCTTTTTCTTCCTTCCACGAGAACCGTGTTCATGGACTTGGTCGATCAAGATGTTCGCTGTCGACCAAGTGCCAATTATTAATCGGCCTTATTTTACGCGCTGCATTAAAAAGTTTCTTCAGAATTATGAAAATTATATATGTTATCAAGCTCATAAACAAACAATATAAATGTTTATATGTTTTTTTTGTTTGTTTACTAATGTTGAATTGAAACGATTTCCTAGTTTCTTTACATAAAACTGAAATTAATCTTTTCAAGTCACTGTAAAATTTCTAATTTAGTTTGAAATATTCAATTCTAAAACTAGTCTGCAAACGGAATAAGATCAGTTTATTGCAAAATTATCATTAATTTATAAAAAAAAAAATACCTTGCTCGAGGTTTCTTAAAATAACATTGGTCAATAGTAATTTTGTCAAAGGAATTTTAGGGGCCTGATGGCCAATTGACTAGCTGTCAGTGCCACAGGTTTCGGTTTCGAGTCCATGTGGTGCCATGAATGTTTGTAGTGTTTCGGAATCCACTTTAACTGTAGGTCCTGACCTAATATTACTGTAGAGCTTTGAGCGTTAGGCCGACAACCCTATCCCGTAAAAAGAAAAAGATCTCCTTTCTCGAAATCTACCAGCAGACAGACGGCCTCTGGCCTACCATGGGGCTATTGCACCAACAAAGAAAAAGAAGAACTGCAGCTGTTTCTTATGTACTTTACTACGTTGAAGCCGAATATTACCACAAAAGTTGCCCACTGTTCAGTTATTTTAATAATTTTTCATGTATTAAAAAGTATACATTTCACAGATAGCAAAGCGTCTTGTTTGATTTAACTCTGTTTGTGGTTGCTAACAATGTTTGATAATATAGGTTCTAATAAAGTTAATTAAATACACGAAAGGCATGTCAAAACAAGTCAAATAAACTTGATAATCTCAGCAAGTCGTTTACGTGAGCCCCTTCTGTTTAGTTTAGACCTGCTTGCCGAGTTAGAAAGCTATAAGAATTAATTTATAGTGACCACTACTCATCTTGAATTTGCGTTTAAGTGTTTATTTTTGTACGCAGATTTTTCAAAAGTGAGCAAAATTATGAAAAACATCCAAGCAATTTTTATTGTGTGTGTGTGTGTGTGTGTGTGGTGTGTGTGTGTGTGTGGTGAACCGTTTCAGAAGTTTCAAAGGGGGATTACTCCCTTGGTAAAAAAGGCATGTGAATAATAGAAAAGTTGAGAACTACGAATAGCTAGTTTCAGAACTCTTTCAAAGATATAAAGTTCTAGGATGTATTATTAGGACCGGAAAATAATGTCGTGTTTCCACATTAAATTCAAAGAGCCAAATTTTTACCAACTTTTTATTTTTAATTTATAATGTAATCACCCAAGTTATCAACAACCTTTGCCCTCTAGTGTGTAAATTTTAGTGCCGGATCGATGAAATAATCAATTGGATTTTGAGCAAAATATCTGGAGATCGTATTTTGGATAATATCCAAATTTTCAAATGTTTTGCCACTTAGAAAATGTTGTAGCTGTCAGAATAAACGGAAATCCGATTTCGTAATATCGGTTGAGTATGGTGAGTGAGGTAATACCTCCCATTCCAATTCATTACTTTTTTTTTTTTAGGTTCGTCTTGCGCAGTGTGGTCTTGCATTATCGTGTTGCAGAATAACATCTTTTCTGTTGACAATAACTGGACATTTATCAATTAAAGATTGATTTATGACCCAATAAAGGTCTGCATTTACAGCTTATAAAGGTTTCAGCATTTCAAAATGAACGACTCCGCGACTACTCCAACGAACACACAAAAGCTCTTTATTGGGATGTAAAGCTGATTTATTCGGATAGAGACACTGCCTTTTGAATTTTGGGTTATCTTAGGGAATCCCTTTTTCCCCTCCATTGATCAAGGGATCCAGAAACACTTCTGTATTGTGTCACTAAAGCAATAAATGGCACCTGTTAGATCGGTTAGGTTTGTTTTCTTCGGACAGATTACACGGGACCCAAACATCTACTGTGCTTACTTTACCAATCTGCTGCAAATGTTCTTGGATGGTCGACCAATGTTGGTTAAGAGTGTTTGACAGTTTCTCGATTGTATGACACGGATTTGCTTTCATTTCCGCCCTTAACATGTCATTGTCTAAAGTTGTTGGTCTTCCTGGTCGATACGACTCGGAAAGATCTAAATTACTGGTTTTGAACTTGGAAAACAAACTTTGGAATTTACGAACGTAACGTGTTTGGATAAACATCACAAATGTTTTTGGTAGCAAATGTTGCGTTACTATCCTTGTGAATCTCAAAAAGCATACAATGGCGGATATCTACCTCTTCTGGTATTTGGCTGGCCATTGCGAAAATTGCTGGTATTTGGCTGGCTGCTATTGCTTGCTGGCTGGTATTTGGCCATAAATTGCAAAAAAAAAAATTAAGATTTTATTATTTTCGGGTAAACAAATGCCCTCTAACTTTAAAATGTCTTTGGCATGATTTTGAAGTACACAATGAGCTGATAAATGACTAACGAATATCGACATTACTTTCCGGTTACCCTAATAATATGCGCGTAAAAATCCATTTTCTGGATGCACACTAAGACTTTTTTCTGAAACTTTCGGCCTCGTGAAGAAATCGAACTGAATATTTCAATAATAGAATAACATTAACAGGAAAAATGGAATCCAAATATGCTTGCAAACTATCGCTGAACTAATTATTACTTGCGATGCTCTCTCACAGCAAAATAAAGTAGAAAATCATTAAAAATACATTTTGAGTTAAATTTAATACATGTAAGCAATTGAAATAAAATTAATCTCTTTGCAACAGGATGCAATTTTTAATTTCGTATTAAAAAAGAAAAAAACTTACCCGTCTCAAAATTGCTATGTAAATTTGAAATCAGAGCAAAATATTCCATAATAATTTCCTTTCTAGTTAATTTAACAGACGAAAGTGAAATTTTTCTATTCAGTGTAATTATTGAAAATGATATATTGTAATATGCTTTTCATAAATGTAAAAACATTTGTCTGCATAACAGGAGTTTAATCAAGGGTTTTGAATTGTAGGCGAATTTTTTAAAGGAGTATTACAATATTTGTTATAATAATATATGCTGTTAATATATTCAGTTTTTGTTTAGAAAAAGTACTTGTCCATCATAATATGGCCAGAAGCTATTGTAAAGAGAAGAAACGTAAAAGTTTTTATTGCAATTATTGCACTGTAATAAACAACAATATTGCAGCTTAACCTAATAATGGAAAAATGGGATTTAACTTTTTATTAATAACGTTACTTCAAATTTTCCATGAATGTGCAATTGTTTTTTCCAACGAATCTCGGAATTAGGGACAAGAAATCTTTTAATTTGTTTAGAACTTTTCAACTAG
>BPLR01015855.1:0-29172 GCA_021605095.1 Caerostris extrusa
AAGTCAAGGCCGGAGGGCTTACCAATGAATAGAAATGTTATTATCGTCTATAATATTTTTATGGTCTTTTGCCACTGCTATACGATTTAATAATTATAGAATGACTATTAGTCGACTCAAGTATATCTGCCTTTTATCGATCTTCTAAACCCAGCTTATCGATTCAAACATTATTATATCGTACTTACATTAAATATACCGATCTCGCCACCGACGTGTAACTCTCAAGAATGATATACGACTAATATATCACCCTTGTTGCACGATCCTTTCAGCAGAATTGTGATCAAATCTACTTTTCAGACTACAGTTAACCATGTTTTGAAGTAAAGACTGAATGATTATAATTAATGATCTTCCATAGTGAATGTCACCAATGGATCATTATCGTGTTCTGAGTGTGTCAAAAATGAAGTAAAACTTTTAGAATGCTTAAACAAAAGAGTCTCTACTTATTGCAGTATTTATTACTCCTCATATCAACAAGCTGAAAAGTAACAGTAGAGGTTACAAAGGTCACTTAGAAACCCAAATGCTCGTAAGGGGACAGGAAATACTTCATTGCAGCGGTGAGCCTGTATTTTAGGCAGATATCTTCTGGAAGATAACAGTTCTTCACATCGACTTATATGGTGAGAAAAAGCTCTTCACACATCGTGTCTCATATTTATTTATTTTGATAGGATTGTCGAAATGAATAATTACGCTGGGTGAGGTTTGTGCATATATAGAGAAGAACCAGTTTAGTGTTCTTGATACGATAGTCGCACAGCTTGATCAAATTGTAGAACCAAGTCTGCAAGAAATGCACTACAAAATACTAGAAGAGGTTGTCATTTGTTAACATCACAAAGAAAGTGTAAGATGTAAAAATACAGCTTGCATGTTTGTTTTAATAAAGACACATGTCAAACACAAATAAACACACATTTTCACAGCCATTACCAGCAGAAAATCAGAGCTCATGGCTGGAATACAGGTTTAATAGCTTGTCTTAAAAGATTTGTTTAACATTTCACAGAATGGTGTTGAATGGAGAAAGAAGAGCTTATCTCACTGTCAGGGCTACAGCCCTATTTTGCGCATGTTAGAATACGTTTTGTCCTTTAGTTTAAATAAAATATTTGAAAATGAAATTTTCATTGTGCTCAAATCATTTTGTAATTGCAAAGCTTTGATTCATACTGAAGCTTCAGTGAGCAAATGAGACACATTATGGGTCATTTTTGTTTTAAATCAACAGCCAACAAATGATTGAAATAACTGTTTGAAATGTTGTTATAACTATTATTCCTTATTCCACAGCTAAGATAATATTGTCTCCATGGATATTGTCAAAACAATTTTAGAAATAGTCGTAAAAATAACACATGGTGTAACTAATACAGCGTCGTAAGATTGAAGTCAATCATCAAATTTAAAATAATAAATTGAATATTTAATCTTGAATAATAATAATTATATATACACGAGTTTAGATACGTCAGTTTGCTTCGAATCGTGTCACTAATCTGTTCTGCTCAACCTCATATTAAAATATGGAATGTTAAACATAAAATCGATCGTGGTTTACATACTTTGTTGATTTTATAGAACAGAAACCATGCCATAATTAAAATGAATTGTTATTGAAATAAAAATGCCGCATGTTATCGGTGTTATACTGCGGTCACTCATTATTATTTTTCCTTTGTGTTCATGTATCGTGCTGATATTATATAGATGATTGTTGAAAAGTAGCCAGCTCACTTGGTCGCCATGCATTTTATGCTTTGAAGTTTCGGTGTTCTATGTAGAAATGAAAATGAATGAATAATTGGTCGATTTGGCAGATATCACATAATAACTATCAAAAGGGCACATAGAAAATCGCATAATATATGAAAAATTGGTTTGATTTAAATATGTCTCTAACTGATACACAATGGTCACCTTATTAGTTAGTTTGAAAGCCTCAAATCAGGCCTCTATGTTAAAATGTGTTAAGAATTTTTCAAACAGCCTTTGCAAAGATACAAATAAACAAAAGAAAATTTGCTAAATTATTAAAATGCTAACGTGCATGACTGACAGCAATACATGTGCCTCTAAAAAAGCCGTAGTATTTTAAAAGTGGAAAGTTTTAAAGAAGGGCCTCTCAACTTGTTTTTCAGCAAAAGAATACTGCAATCATCTTGAACATGAAATAAAAACAAAAATAACAGCTCTAAGACAAGTAGAGAGAAAATAAGCTGCTTATAAAACCATAGTTAAAGGGAGAATTTGATTTTGGTGGTCTTATACGACGTATTTTTAAACTGAAGAAAAATAAGAACAGTCATTTTGGCTACCTCAATTAAAGATCGTCTAAAATCTCTGATGTACTGGTTCTTCAGAACGTTTTCTGTCATCGAGCAGTTCAAAGAGTCTGGCACCCTTATTTCGTATTAGTAGCCCGTCGTATTATGATCTAGGTTATTTTCATTTTGTTTCGTACGATGCCAATATGCTTTTATCTTATTTTAATATAATGTCTCTTAATGTACTTGTATATGAACAATGTATTGAAGAAAATTTGCTCTATTTTGTTGCTCATGCTCATGGATATTCATTTCTCATATTTTAAGAAAGGTCATTTGATTGGAATACAAATTTGATAACACCGCTTTGGACAAAGAGTTAAGATTTGTTTTTTGATTCACTTTTCCTACTCTATTCACTAGCTTAGTTAGGACTACGCAAATAGTGTGGACAACCGAGCGTATTTCTGCCGACAAATTTAAAAATGAACGAAATCATTTGATAATTTGTTAACTACGAGTTCACAGTCTTCTTTTTTCCACCTTGATAATTTCTATATACATCGTAACGTTCTGAACAGAAGAAGAAGAAATGTATTGATTGAAGTGGAAAACATTTCTCAAACATAGGGTTTCGAAATGTAAACATTTAATCAGAATAGAAGATGTTAAAAAAATGTAAAATATTTGAATTAACATTAAGACTAAATCATAAATAACATTAGTGGCCTTGCAACATGACTTTAAAATTAAAAATTAGAAGATTTGCAGATGCAACTACACATATTATATAGAGCAAATAAAACACTAAATAGCTCTTTTGCGTCACTTTTTATGTACATCATCTTCTGTTTTTAGTTTACTCTGATTTTTAAATTATTGAAAGAAATTAAAATTTAGCAATGTTGATGCAAACTGAAGTGCCTTGAGTCAACCAATTATTTTAGATAATTCATTGCAAATACTTCAATTATTCAATATAACTAATATTTAAGATTTTGTGTACTTGATTAAATATAAATAGCTGAAGGTTGAATAGCAGACTAAAATTGCCCGAAATGTTATTGAGAGCTTTGCTTTAGAACTGATAGTCGATAATATAGAAACATTACATACGGCTGCGCAATTTCCATGGGCATGCGCCAGGGAGAAAAAATACTGACGATAGTTAAAAATAATGGCATGCAAAACTCTCATTATCAGTTTCTTGCATTCTAAAAATATTAGAACCTCTGCCACCAGATATTGACCTGAAATTGATTTGTCTTAAACCTAGTTTTTTTTCTAGTTTTAATGAAAATCTAATAAGAAGTCTTTCATTTGAAAGGAATTATTTACAATGAAGTCATCATGTTACTTTTGTCACAACCAAGATATTTAAATTTTTGAGTTAATTTGAATATGTATATTTGCACTAGTTTTAAACCGCTAATTTCCCTACATAATATTCTTCATTTGATTATTAGAAGGTTCAATAAAAGGGCCAGTAGAAAATCACAAATAAAGTCGAACTTGGGAAATTGAGATTGCACGTTTCGTGGTAGAACTTCTGATTTCAAAGATGAAGAAGAAGATGGCGGTGTGTATTTTCTTATTACTGTCAGGGAGTTCATTTTACACATCTTTAGGAAGATATTATCGGATATCTTTGCCGACAGTTTTTTATGGATAGTCGTGCTTTAACAACCGGTTCAGAACGCGACTTCAGATCAGAAATGTTGTACATTACATGCAGAAAAACATGTGTAAACACTGTTAGCTTTAGTGTTCTAAACATGCATTGAAGTAGATGTAATCAAAGGTAATATATGATATAGATTTAATATTTAATATAAATGATGAATGTGAGGTGGTAGGATGAATCATTGCTCTACCTCAATTCTCACTTGACTCAGATCTGCTCATTCATATATTGGTTTGTAATTCTTAATGAATATTAAAATGTTTTTCAAATTTAAAGGAAAGTAGAAATAAAACCATACTTTTCAATTTTCCATTTATTTACAGTACGACTTAAAAGCTTCAGGGCCCCCACACATTTTTAAAAGTTTCTTTAAACTAAAATAATTTGCCACTAATTTAATGGAATGACTCATTGTTTTCTATTATTCTTGTTTATTCTATGAATTTAACGCACATTACTATATATATATATTGAAAGAAGTTATATTTTACCATCGTAGGAAATGTTAACAAATGAATAAAATATTCTTTTTAAATTTATTTGTTGACCTACCATTATTCCACTGGAAAGTTGGCAAACACATCATAAGTCAGTCAGAAATAAATCAAATAGCTTATTTTAGTTGTTAAAAATACATGATTTAAGTAATAAAACCAATCATAGGGCCTGTGCTCACTGTAATGATCAAAATTATAAATGAATAAAATTTACTTATTTTTATGAACGATTTATAGCCGAGTATATTTATTATTTATTTTATATTATAGTTATTTATATTATGAATACATTTGTCAATTATTTATACTGTAATGTTTTATGATTCAGGTAACGTAATCATTATAAAGATTATACTAAATCTCTTTGAATGATAGTTCTTGTTATTATTCTGCACAAACAAAGCAAACAATAGTACTATCAATTAAATTAACGACAACATTGTATATGAATGCTTAGTTAAAGGTAAAAAATTGTCAATTTGTTTATTCATATTGCATTAAATTCTACACAAAAATTTTTTGTGGATAAAATAGTGCTTAATAGATTAGAATGAAATAACATTTTTTCACAAACGTGATATTTAATATCAAATTTAATGTATTGAAAGGTTTTGGTTACCATGTAATACTGAAAAGTACTAAATTGACAATTTTTTTACACATAGCATTTTTTAACTTCAAATAATTTTATTTTATTTTTTATGATGTTTTAGTTTATATTTTGTTATGATGATTTAGTTTAGTTATGGTTTCCTGTTTATACAGGGCGTAAACAATAAAATCTGTATTCCGAAAGTTTTAGTATAATCTCTTACTAAATGATTACGTTAAAGTGCACACAATTAAAAAAACAAAATGATTTTGTTATAAATATTTGACAAATATTTTTTTTTTAAATGATATTAAATAATTCATAGTATAAATGATTCTTGTAATAATTATAAAATAAATAATAAATATATATTTATAAATCGTTCATAAATAAATGTAATTTTTATTCATTTTATGAACGATTAAAATTTTTAATTAATCTTTTTTTTAATTTTATGATTGGTTTTGTACTTAAAATCGTGCAGCGATTTTAGTAGCTAGAATAAATATTTGATTTATTTTCTGACTATTTCTTATGATGTGTTTGATAACTCCAGTATGGAATAATAATTTAGGTCAATAAATAAAATTTAAAAAAGAATTATTTTATTCGTTTGTTAGCTGTTTCATACATTTACATAATTTAAAAATAATAATAATAATAATGCGTTAAATTCATAGAATAAGAATAAGAATAATGCGAAAAGTAATGAGTAAAATTTCCATTAAAAAATTTAAAATTGTAAAATTATTTTGAAAGCTTAAAAGAATTTTTTTAAAAATATTTATTAAAATTTTACAAACTTTAAATTAAAATTACTATGAGAAATAAAATAGGCCAGAGGCGTAGAGAAGAACTATGGTTTTGAATTCTACTTTTCAAAACCTAAATTTTAAAAGAAATTTTGATTTTTAATATTATTCATTCAAAATTTACAAAATTAATATATGAAATAAAGTAGGTCTTAGGTCAAGAGTGAAATTGAGGGTAGGGCAATGGATTTCTTCCCTACCCTTCTTTTTCTCCACATTTCATCTCCGTACTTAGAGCTATGTTAAAATATTAAATCTAATGTCCTATTATTTGTGCTTATGCCTATTATACCTTTGATTACACCTACTTCAATTACGTGTGTTTAATTTTTACTAAAACAACCATGTAAAAACAATTGTTTTTACGCATCGTATACTTTTCTGCATGTCTTGCTAATACAACATTTCTGATCTTTGAAGAATCACGTTTCTACCGAGACCAGTTCTATCTTGAATGATCAAAAACACATTTTTACGACTATCCATATCAAAGACTTTAAACTACACACTTAAAAACTTATGTTCTTTAAACTCACCCCTGAAACGCATAAAAAGATATCCGATTTTCTTTCCTCGTATCACTATCAAAGTCGTAAAATGCGAGAGACTTTTTGATGAAAATGAAAGAACCTTTTTTTTCTCCACACTAAGTCGAAAAAATGATGTGGAGAAAAACACGAAACGGGTGTTATCTTGTTAAGACGAGCTCTATTTCTGCCCTAAAATCTCCAGATCTTACTGCTGAAAAATAAATATCAAGAAGTTATTTCCAGCAAAAGAAAATATACTTACGAAGTATTTTAAATCTGAGTTTCGTACTGCAAGAACCGACTTATTTTGATTTTTCTCTACTGGTATTTTTATTGGATACTGTTAATAATCAAAATGAGGAATTAGATAGTGTGTTTTATAGAAATTAAAAATTTCTTTGGTTTAAAATTTCAGTGCAAATATTTTGTATTCAAATTCTTTTACTCAAATTTATAAATATATTAGTTATTGATAAAGATTAACTTATGATGGATTTAATTAATTATCATTAATTTCTTAAATGAAAAGCCTCATAATTAATTAGATAATTTTCATTAAATTTGAAAAAAAAAAAAACTAGGTTTAGAATATAAATCGATAAAGTGTTGATTTAATGGAGTTTCGGGTCAATATACTAGTGCTTGAGGTTCCTAATATTTTTTTAGAATACAAGAAACTGATAATAGAGAGTTTTTGCATACCGTATTTTTATCGTCCGATATTTTTTTTCCCTAGCGCGCATGCCCATAGGAAATTGCGCATGCGTATATGTAATAATGTTTCCTATGAGCATGTGCTAGGGAGAAAAAAATATCGGACTATAAAAATAATATGCAAAAACTCTCTAATAACAGTACATTTTCGAACAATTTTTGAATCACAACTATTCAACTATTCAACATTTATATTTAATCAAAAATTATTTTAAAAGATCTTAAATATTGGATTATAATTGATAATTGAATTATTTAGCTTATTGGATTATCTAAAATAATTGGATTATCTAAAAGTACTTTAATTTGCATAGTATTGCTAAAATTTTTAATTTCTTGCACAAGTAGTTTTAAAAAAGAAATCAAGAGTAAAACAAAACAGAAAATGATTAGTACATAAAAAAAGTAGTACAAAAAATTATTTAATTGTTTTATTTGCTCCTACTATATAATATGTACTTGGATTTAAATCTGCAAATCTTTCTAATTTTTAATTTCATTTTAAAATTCTATTATTTATAGGCCACTGAAAATAAGCCAATTTATTTTATGATTTAATCAACTAGCTTTGTTTCGTAAATGTTTAATTCAAATATTTTACATTTTTTTTTTCATTTCATCTTTCTTCTGATTAATATGTTTTACATTTCAACCCTACATATATTTGAAATGTTTTTTTACACTTCAATCAGTACATTTCTTCTAGTTCTTCTGTTCAGAACGTTTTGATGTATATAGAAATTATAAAGGTGGAAAAAAAATAATTTCTTTTGTCTAATTTCGTAAATTAATAGAATTAAAATTGTCGTGATTTTTTAATTCATTTTTAAATTTATTAGCAGAAATGCATAAAAATTTCAATTTATTCCACACTTTAAATCAATTTGCATAGTCCCTAACTACAAGCTGTACTAGAAGTGAATAGAGTTAGGAAAATTACGAATCAAAACGAAATCTTAATACTTTATTAAAAATCGAATTGTTATCCAAATTTATTATTCCAATCAAAATGTTTCTTTCTTAAAATATGAAATGAATATCCATGAGAATGAGCAATAAAGATAGAAGCAAGAATTTTTCTTCAATGCATTTGTTCACATATATACAAGTACATTAGAGAGAGACATTATAATTAAAGAAATAAAAAGATTAAAAAGTAATTGGCGTCGATAAAACTTTTACGAAACAAAAGAAAATCTTCGAGTTATTCCTTGAGGGCTACTAGTACGAAATAGGTATAGACTCTTTAATTGCTCTGATGTTAGAAAACGTTCTGGAAGACCAGTACATCAAGAGATTTTGAACAATCTTTAATTGGGAGTGCCAAAAAAACATTGTTATATTTTTTTCTTCGGTTTAAAAAATACGTCGAGTACTTGCAGATTTTTTTAAAATCAAATTCTCTCCTTTTTTTATGGTTTTTATAAAGCAGCTTGTTCTTTATCTCTACTTATTCTTAGAGCTTTATTGTAATTTTTGTTTTTATTTTCATGTTCAAAGTGTGCAGTGTTTATTTCTTTTGCAAAGAAAAATAAGTTGAGGGCCCTTCTTTCTAAACTTTTCCGTGTAATTTTTTTTTTAAATACTTCCGAGCGTTTTTTAAGAAAGGCATTGTTTTTATTTATTTATGTATTGACAAAACAGTCCATTAAACACGCGTTCAAGATTTTAATAATTTGCTTAAATTTTTCTTTTTTGTTTATTTAATTTATCTTTTAAAGGCTGTTTGAAAATTTAAATGTTTAATAAATTTTAACATAAATTTTTAATGATTTGAAATTTTCCAAACTAATAGTAAAGTTATTATTAATCATATCAATTAAAAGTTATATTTAAATCAAACCAATTTTTCATATATTATACGATTTTCTGTATGATAGCATACTGATGGATTATTTACATATATGTGTCTGCACATAAATCTGATAATTGTTTTTCATTATTTATATGTTTTCATTTCTACATAGAATTTTTAAAGGCACAAAGCATAAAATGCGCTTAATAAATTAGAATGAATAACCTTTTCAACAATCATGATATACAATATCAATTTTGATGCACTGAAAAGTTTTAAAGGGGAAAAATAATAATAAAATACAGTATAACGAATGCAGCATTTTTTAATTTCAATAACAATTCATTTTAGTATGGCATGAGTTTCCTGTTTATACCTGGCAAAATCAACAAAAATATGTAAACCGATCCGGTTACACATGTTTGTTGCTTTATTTTATGTCTAATATAGGGTTGAATAAATTAGATTAAAGTGACCACGATTCGAAAAACAAAATGACGTATCTAATAAATATTATATATAATTATTATTTATTTTATTAAAGTTTAAATATTCAATTTATTTATTTTAAATTTGATAATTGACTGTGTACTTACACGGCCTTTTTAGTATTAATTACCATAAATATTTGATTTATTTTCTGACTATTTCTAAAATTGTTTTTGATAACTCTATCCATGGAATAATAATTTATCTAAATGCAATAATATTATCTTTTAATAATGGAATAAGGGAATATTAGTTATCTATAACATTTCAAAATGATTAATTTCAATCATTTGTTGGCTGTTTTACATAGCCAGTTTAAAAATAAAAATATTATAATGTGTCTCATTTGCTCCTTGAGAAAACTTCGAAACATGAAAGAATAAATTACTCAAAAACTTTTTTAATTATAAAAATGATTTGAAATTTTAATAAAAATTTCCATTTTCAAAAATATTTATTTAAATTTAAAAAAATTAAAGCAGTATTCCTATATGCACTAAAATAGGGTTGTAGCCTACAGCCGAATTGGGGACAGGGCATTGGATTTCCACACTTACACTTCTTTTCTCCACATTCAACACCGTACTTAGATGAATGGTAAAATACTAAATCTTTAGACAAAATATTAAATATAATATTCTATTATGAATGATTATACTTTTTAATTAGTCTTTCTTGAAATATGTGTGTTTATTTTTGTGTTTGACATACGTGTGTTTATTAAAACAAACATGCAAAACAATATTTTTACGCATCTTACACTTTTCTGGCTGTGATGTTAACAAAATATTTCTTCTCTTCTAGTATTTTTTTTATGAATTGCATTTCTTGCGAGACCCAGTTCTATCTGGAACGATCAAAACACATTTACGACTATCATATCAAAGACCTTAAAATAGTTCGTACACTTAAAGAACTTATATCCTTTAAGACTCGTCCAAGAAACGCATGAAAGATATCCGATTTTCATTACCTGGTATCCCTATCACAGTCATAAAATGAGAGAGACTTTGATGAAAATGTGAAAGAACTTTTTTTCTCCACCGCCTTAAGTCGAAAAAACGATGTGAAAAATTTGAAACTGGTGTTATCTTCTTAGAAAGTGCTCTATGTCTGCTCTAAAATCTCTAGAGAGCTCACCGCTGAAGAAATAAATATCAAAGAAGTTATTTCCTACACAAAAAAAATACACTTACGAAAGGCATTTTAAATCTGAGTTTCCTAAACAAGAACCGACTTATTTTGTAACTTTCTCTACTGGTACTACTTTTCAGCTGTTATACTATAATAATGATATGATATGAGGTAATAAATACTGCGGCAATATAGAAATTAAGAAGATTTCTTTTGGTTTAAAGCGGCATTGTAAAAAGTTTTTACTCATTTTATTTTACTAAAAATTTGATAAATGATTCCATTAGTGACATTCACTTATGGAGATCATTTAATTATAATCATTTAGTCTTTAAAAGCAAAACATTGATTTAACTGGACTATTTTTATTGAATCTGAAAAAATTAGATTTGATCACAATTCTATAAAAGGATCGTGGTAATAGAGTTAAGGGTGGATACCTATTAGTGTTAGGTCGATATATCATTCTTAGGGGTTACACGTCGATGTAATAGGGTTACAGTAACAGTATTAAATTTTGATATAATAGTATTTGAGGTCGATTAAGGTCGATAAAAAATAATAATGTTACGGGTGTCGATATAATAGTATTAAATGTCGATATAGCAGTGTAAGTGGACAATTAAAGGTCTATAAAATATTATAGACATTAATGCACATTTCTCTATTCGGTTAATTTAAATTACATCCGTCCTTAATGATAAGAAAACAAAAAAAATAATGATAATAGTACTTATAATGATAAAAAAATAAAAGACAAAAACTTTCTGAAATAGTGCTCATTCGTTTGCTTCGTCTTCACATTTTCATATGGTTGAATCTAGCTTCAACCATGCTAATTTGGAGTTAACAAACAAATATGTAAAATAGATGTTGAATTTAATGGCGATTTAAGAGAGAAACTTTTCAGTACTTAAACTCGTAAAAGTCATAGACTTTGTTGCACTCATTCTCTACTAAACAGAATTTGTGGTAAAAATTTAGAATCCGGTACCCTTTATGCTAAATGCATCGCCATTAATGCCAAGTCGATAAGTAAACATAATAATGAATGTAGTAGTTATTTTTCGCGGTAAACGATATCATGCCAAAGTCCATCACTAGGATGCCAAGTTGCCAAGTAAGGAGACAAAATGGCTGCCAAAGTTTGGTGTTTGTAAAACGTCATTCAGCCAAAATTCCTCGCCAAAAAATGCTGTGCGTCAACATTAGTAGCCGAATAACTATTATAGAACGTCAAATTTTATTGCTTAAATTGCTGTTATAAAAGTGTTATCGCTTTAACATGATATATTATCACTATCTGACCAAATTTTCATTCCTGAAATGCTTTTAAAACAAAAGCCCTTTATCGCCAATTTTTCACTAAGCGAAATTTTATTTTTAAATTGCTTTTTACACCAAAAATAATAAAAACAATTTTGTAATAATAAAAACAATTTTATATATTATTTTATCACGATATTTTTTTCGATAAGAGAAATTGTATCCCTAAAATGCTTTGTCGCCAAATGCAACCATTTTAACACCAAATTTCAGCCCTATTATGCCACAACAATGTATGCCTAAATTAGCCTTTACGTCAAATTATATTCAGTTAAAAACTAGAATACTGTAGCAATGAGGAGTCGCCAATCTTGCAACCCTGAATATTTCACCAATTTCTTTAGGGTTACAATACTGTAATTAGAGAAATTCGTAGCTTCATTTTCCGAATAATATCATGACAATTTTAATGCTATTTTGATAATTATTTGCAGAATTCTTATTTGCAATAAATAAGAATAGAAATATGCATTCTTTTAAATAAGTATTCCGATAAATTATTCATTATTCCGAGCTTATTCTTATAACGTACGTCTGTCGCTGATACAGAACATAAACAATTTTTAAGATGTTGCCACTCATGAAAATAAGAAACAAACAAGAAAAACGAATTTTAATTTATTAATAACTTACATTTTATTCCTAAATAATTAATTTCTTTTTTAAAGATGTTCATTTAGTTAGGATTTTGTGGCAATTGTAATTAAAATTCGCATGGAATATTTGAAGCTTTAGCCTTTTAGAACGTTAGTTATTAGTTTAAATTTTTAATAATTAGAATAAATTAATAGTAATAAAATAATTTTTTAATGTTTCATGGCACCCGCTATGTGTCCGAACATTTGATAATTATCCGGCAGAGTACATGTGGCAGCGATAGCATGAATTTGACATCAGCAAAATTTTTTCTGGTTTTATCGATGGAATAAAACTTTCGCTTCCACCACAGATGATGGGCACACTACAATAAAAGGTAAGTTATTCTCTGGTTTCTTCTTCTTTTTCTCTTCTTTAATATTTATTTATCATTCAAATTCGAATTCCTAAAGAACATGACTTATTTTTTTACATTTAAAAAAAATTGGCGAATTAGCGAATAATTTATCGTAACAGTGATTATTATCTTTTTCTAAACGATACATTTTTGTGAGTAAGCAAAATAAAATTCCACATAATAATTTGGCGATAAAGCGATTTAATTTGTGTAAAAGTAATTTAGGAATAAAAATGTTAGCAAAATAATGATATATTTTGGCGTTAAAGTGGCGAATAAGTGGCGAAAAAAAGAAAACATTAAGATTTTGCTGTAGTAATGGTAAACTTTTGACGATAAAGTGATATAAATTGGCTTTAAGGCAATTTAGACATCATTTTTTTTTGTCATAATAATGCTAAATTTTGGTGTAAAAGCGATAACAATTGGCGCAAATGTATTCCAGGGATAAAATTTTTTTATTGATAAAAATTTGCGATAAAGCATTAATTTTTGGCTTAAAAGCACATATTTGGAATTCATGGATGCAATATATATATATTTATATTTATAAAAACAATATAATACAATTAATAAAAAAAAAGTAAAGCTTTATTATCCAATTAAAATTGATTATATTAAACATGAGTTATTCTGCATTTTAAAATTATTTTTAAGGTATCAAATATCAATTTTTAAAAGCAAATTAATTATTCTTTAAAGACTATAAATGGAAGATATTACTTTTCTGTCAACTCCATACCTTTCCAATCAAAATAAAATAGTGTAACCAAATCCGCCTATAGCTAAGAGCTCTAAACGTAAAAGCGCACACAAACGTACTTAAACTAATAACTAAGATTCTTTTCAATGTACTAATATTTATCCAGGTCATTATAACCAAATTTGATTCGTAATGAATATTTTTCTTCACGTTCGGGACAACAGAATTTTTCCGTAATTTATTCGCGATGCTAAAAGAAAAGAAAATTTTCGTTAGAGAATAATCACAATTATTAAAATCAAGAAGTTTGAAAACAATAAACAAATATTTAGAATTTTTCTGTGATTTTACAAACACTTCATCTAGAAAAGACTGATATAAATACCTGCCTGAATGTCTGAAATGAACAACGTTGAAGCACACATTAGAGGTTCAAATTAATAAAAAAGCTCTAAATTAATTTAAAACCAAAGTTTAAAATATATTATTTCTTACAGACTCTTATAGGCACACGCTTATTGTTTATATTTAAAATAATAAAAGCCAATGAAGAAAGAATATATCAAGCCAATGAAGAAAGAATTGAAAACTTCGATTTTTTACATATTCGAATCATACAAAATGTAAAGGATTGAAAAGTTCGAATTTTATTTGTCACAAACATGAAAAAGAATTTTTATAGGGTTGCATTTGCAAATGAAATCAGAAGTTCTAAATTTGGAGTTATTGGTTGCAAACGGCGTTGAGATCATCGAAATAATAGTTTTAAAAAAGAGAACGTATTCTTTAAATATGGCGATCGAACAATATGAATATGGAGATGGAATAGGTAAATTCGAATTTATTGATAGCACTAAGGATTAGTAGATGTATATCATTCGAAACGAAATTTAAAATGATCATTTGGAAATTTCAATTTATAAATAGATTTGTAGTCTCCTCAGGATATTATTCCCAAGAATATTGTCTTGAATGTTTAATTGTTGTTGTTTTACAGTTGTAAAGAAATTATTAATATTTTCCCTTAATTATTAGATTTGATAGCATTAGAACATGTTTCACTAAAATAAGAAAAAAATTTTTAAACATATTTTCTCAAAGCAGTAACGCAATTCTGTAATGCATGAAAAAATGGACCAGTAAAATAGACCAACATTTTCTAAAAATTACTTAAAATTATATCAATAAGATTAAATATATTCCAGAAGCTAGTTGATATTCAATCACGTACTAAATATTGTTTAATACACGCTTGAAATATTTTTATTGAAAATGTTCTGATTGAATTTAATTCCGAAAACTTTTGTGATTAACGAACCTTTTTCAACATGTATTAATACATCTAAAACTAAGCTATTCTAAATAGTTAAAACGAAATAAAAATATGTTCAAGATAAACTATATCACTGTAACAAATTTTCAAAATCTTTATATAGTTTTTTAATAATTTCTATATACACTCAAGAGCCAAAACATTATGACCACCTGTCAATAACGAGTTGGCTCACCTTTGGCGAGCAACACAGCTCCAACCCGCCTTGGTATGGATGCCACAAGTCCTTGGTAGATGGGCGGAGACAGATTGTACCAGATGTTTAAGCAACGGTCGCGCAAATCCGAGATATTGCGAATTGGTGGTCTTTGAACTCTGAGCTGCCGTCCCAGGACATCCCAAATGCATTCGATCGGATTGAGATTCGGTGAGTTAGGCGGCCAGGATATTAACTGGAATTCAGCATCATGTTCCTGGAACCACTCCAACACAATTTTAGCCTTGTGACAACGGGTGTTGTCCTATTGGAACTTTCCACTTCCAGCTGGAAAAACAGAGGCCATGTAAGGGTGCAACTGGTCCGCAATGATGTTCAGATGCCCTTTAGCATTCTTGGTCTGCTCTACCACAACCGCCGGTCCCTGAGACGTCCAAGAGAACGTCCTCCAAAACATAATACCCCACCACCGGCCTATGTATGACCTACTGTACATTGAGGGAGCAACTGTTCGCCTGGAAGACGTCGTATCCTGACACGGCCATCGTCGTGATGAATGACAAACCGTGATTCATCTGACCAGGCAAGTCTCTCTCACTGATCCAGGGACCAGTAACGATGTTCCCGGGCCCAGAGCACGGGCAGTTGGCGATGACGCTTGGTCAGCAAAGGCACACGAATGGGACGTTTGCTGCGTAACCCCATATCCAGCAGTGTCCGCTGAACAGTGTGCTCCGATAATATTCTTATTGGCCCTGCATTGTATTGGGCTGTCAGTTGAGCCACTGTCTGGTTCCGGTTTTGCTTCACCATGCGAGACAGTCTCCGACGATCCTTTCTTTGATAGCGTGTGGACGTCCAACACCATGTCGTCAACTGCTGGTTTCACCGTAATTCATTCACTTTGCATAAGTACTAACAACTGTAGATCGCGAACAACCCACGAGTCGTGCAGTTTCGGAAGTTCCGAGCCTTCGAGCCATTACAATCTGCCCTCTATCAAAGTCGCTTAGATCCACAGCCTTTCCCATCACACACAGAAGTAAGTGAAAGAATGATTCTTCAGACTCTCCAGAAGCAGTTAAATACCACTTCCACCTGATCACGTGCCTTCCACGTCATCCAGGCGAGTTCCTTGAAAATTTAGGGGTGGTCATAATGTTTTGGCTCTTGAGTGTATGTCATGTATATGCGAAATTTTTATGGGTTATTATAGAAATAAATAAAATTTAGAACCTAAGAAATATTTGAAATGAATAAAAAGTAATTTTTAAAAGACGACTGCAAATATGAAAACTATTTTCAAAATAAAACATATTATTGTTATTAATCTCATTCACTCAAATATTTAGAAATAATTTGTTACATTTTAACAAATAAGAATAGACGATTATTTTAATTATTGTAAGTTCAGAATATTTTTTTTTTATTTTTATCTAATGTGACATCATACATTACAATTTTATTTAATGCTGAAAAACTATTGAAATTTTATCGTTATTTTTGTTTATGCTTCACATAAAATGTAAAAAAATTGAATGGAAGTTTGAATTGATTTATAATTATTTTTGCTTTTATATTATTATATGATTAATTGTATTTCGTTTATGATATAATTTATTATTATTTTAAAATAAAAATATTATTATTATCAATCTCTTTCATTGAAATATTTACAAATAATTTACTAGATTTTAAAAAATAAGAGCAGACGATTTTTTTAACTATTGTAGTGTCCGAATGTTTCATTTTATTTTATATCTAATTTATTAAATATTACCGTTTATTTTCCGATTCTGAAAATTTATTTAAATTTTATTGCTATATTTAATATTGAAAACAAATAAAAAATAATAACATTCTAAGAAAAAATGAATTACTCAGTATGTTAGTTTTATATTATTAAATCGTTAATTATAATTCGTTCTGATATAAATTATTGTTATTTTTTTAATATTTTTCGAATACAAGAGGCTGATAATAACAGCCGAATTTCGAACAATTTTTTGAATCACAACAGAGCAATGAAATAAAATATATATTTAATCAAAAATATATAATATATAATATAATAAATTAAAAAATTATAATATAGTTATATTTAATAAAAAGCCGTAGAAAGTTGGACAGTTTAATTTTTAAATTTCAAATATTGCTGAAAGTTTTTACACAATTTAAGTTTATGTATATAAATAATTCCTTTAATTCTTTAATTTTGTACAGTATTACTTAAATTTTTAATTTTTGCAAAAGCAACTAATTTTAATAAAAGAAAGAAGTTAAAAAAGGAAAAAATTACAAAAAAGAAAAAAATAGAAAAAAAATTAGTAGAAAAAAATTATTTAATTGAATTAATTGCTCTTTCTGTATAACATGTACTTGGACCTAAATCTACAAATCTTTTACTCTGTAATTTCATTTTAAAAATAAAAAACCTTCGAAAATAAGCCAATTTACTTTATCATTTAGTCACCTAAATCAGTTCATAAATACCTTAATTCAAATGTTCTTACACTTTTTTTTTCATTTCATATTTTTTCCTGTTGAATGTATTCCATACTGTTAATAAATGTCTTAATCTCTATATATAAATTATAAAGATGAAAAAAAAATCTTAAAATTTCTTTGGTCGTCCTTATGAAAACTAATACATTTAAAACTGTCGTAATTTTTATTTAATTCTTAAATTTAGCAGTAGAAATACTTAAAAGATTTCAACTTTATTTCACGCCTTAGATTTAATTTGCATGTTCCCTAATTACAAGCTGTACTAGAAGTGAACACAGATAAGAAAAAATGACGAATAAAAACGAAATCTTAATACTTTATTAAAAGAAGCGAATTGTTAACCAAATCTTTAATTCCAGTCAAAATATTAGTTTCATAAAATATTGAATGAATATTCATGAGAAGGAGCAATAAAGGTAGAAGTAAGAATTGATCTTCAATGCATTTGTTCACATATATAAGTGCATTAGCGAAAGAAATAATAATTAAAGATATAAAGGAATAAAAAGTAATCGGCGTCGATAAATCTCTTGCGAAACAAAGAGAAAATCTTCGTCATTAGTTATTCCTTGAGGGTTACTAGTACGAAATAGCTATGGACGCTTTAATTGCTCTGATATTAGAAAACGCTCTAGAAGACCAGTACATCAAGGGATTTTTAACAATCTTTAATTGGGAGAGTCAAGATCCTTTCTATACTTCTTCTTGGGATTAAAAAAAAAAAATACATCGAGTATTTCCAGATTTTTTAAATCAGAATCTTTGCTTCTTCTTATAGTTTTTTTATACTAGCTTGTTTTTTTTTATTTCTACTTTCTTAAATTTACAATAATTATTATTGTAATTTTTGTTTTTATTTTAATGTTCAAAGTGGGGCAGTTTTTATCTCTTACGTTAAAAAATAACTTAAGGGCCCTTCATTCTAAGCTTTTCAGGGTAATTTTTTTTTTAAATACCTCCGATTATTTGTTAAGAAGCGCATTGTTTTTATTTATTTTTCTGTTCAGACATTACCTGTTTAAGCACGCTTTCAAAATCTTAATGATGTGCATAAATATTAATTTTTGTTTATTTATTTCATCTTTTAAATGTTATTTATAGTTTTTAACAATTTAAATGTTTAATTCACTGTCAAATATATTATTCATTAAAAGTAACCTAACAATTGGTTATATGTAAATCTCAGAAGGATATAATGATAATTTTTATTCATTTTGCTGTGATTTCTACACATAATTTACACAAAACAATAATTAGACACAAAACATAAAATTTGGTATATAGACTAGAATTAATAACTTTTTTTCAATAATTGTGATGTATGAAATCAATTTTAATGCATTTAAAATTTTTAACGGATTACATAATTCTGGAAAATATTAAAATCATTTTTTATAAAACAATTTTTAACTTCAAGTAATTGTTTTATAGGTCTTTATATTGGGCGTAAGGAATAAAAATCAGTAGATCGGAAAGCTTTAGAGTAATATATTGCTGAATTTCTTATGTTAAAGTGCCCTGAATTCTTAATTTATTTTATTAACGATTAATAAACTATAAATCGTTAATAAAATAAATACAATTATTATTTATTTTATTAATGATATTTTTTTTAATTTCATCATGGTTGCGCAGTTAAAATCATGTATCTTTTTTTAGTAGTTACTATAAATATTTGTTTTATTTTCTGACTATTTCTGATAATGTGTTTGATAGCTCTATGAATGGATATATTAATTTAGGTGAATAAATAAAATGTAAAAAAAAAAAAAAATTATTTCATCGTATGTTGGCTGTTTTTCATAGTTAGTTGTTGTTATCGTGTCCATGGATTTAAAATATTATTATTAAAGTTAGATCAAGTCAAAAGTCTTCACGATAGTGGCTGCTAGCAATGGCGCCGCTTCACTATACAGGACTTCTCTTAAGTTAGCCTCGATTGGCACCCTACCCAATTGCAAAACATGAGGAGTGAGTGCCGGGCACTCTAGAATGTGCTTAGGTGTTAGGAAAACGTTGGGGCAATTTCTGCAGGGGATGTATTCACCGGTCTTGTCTGGAAGAATCTTCATTTCTCTCTAACGATTAGTTCTGAGTCTGCTAATAACTGATGTCAACTTCCTAGGGCCGTTGAAGTCCGAGATAAATGGCTTCTTAAAGTTATAAGGAATTAGTCGGCTTTTGGTACTGCGTTAGCATCTGCAAGTGTGATGGTAGTCCTGGGTTGATACATTGTCCCTGGCTTCTTTGGCTAAAGAGTCAGCGCATTCGTTGCCCCTCAATGTTGACACGGGCAGGAATCTATTGAAGATGACATGATTTGCCTCTATAGTGTAGAGTCTCGAGCAGAACATTTATCACAGATGTGATGTTAGTATCTCCATATTTAATAGTTTCCAGAGCCGCAACTTAATTAATTATTTAGTTGATTTAAAATAATAAATAATTATAATGCTTCAAATTTCATCCTTGCGAAATTTTTGAAAAATACTGAGAAAAAAACGTAATTAAAAACCAACAAGAAATTGGGATTTTGTAAAAATATTTAGAATTTACAAAATTTAAAGCAAAATTACTATGTAAACTAAAATAAAACTAAAGGTTACAGCAGATAGGGCATTCGATTTCTAGGCTTTCAGTTCTTTTCTCCGCACCTTATCCCATTACTTAGGGCTATCTAGAAATATAAAATTTTAAGTAAAATATTAAATCTGGTATCCTATTACTTGTGCTTATACCTTTGATTACACTTCCTTCAAAGACATGTGTTTATTTTTACTAAAAACAACCACAAAAAACAATTGATTTTACACATCTTATACTTTCCTACATGTAGTTTTAATAACACATTTCTGCTCTTCTAGTACTTTTTTATGAATCGCATTTCTTCCGAGACCCAATTGTATCTGAAACGACCCAAAACTCATTTACGACTATCGATATCAAAGTCCTTAAAATAGTTAGAAACGGGTGTTATCTTCTTAGAAAGTGCTCTATTTCTGCCTAAAATCTCCAGAGCTTACTGCAGGAGAAATAAATATCTGAGAAGTTATTTCCTGCACAAGAAAATGCACTTACGAGGTATTTTAAATCTGACTTTCGTACTACAAGAATCGAATTAATTTGCAATTTTTTCCAACTGGTACCTTCTTATCAGAATGGGAAATTAGATACTGTGGCAATATAGCAATCAAAAAAATATTTCTTTGGGTTAAAACTGCGCTTTTAAAAATTTTTTCCATTTATTTCCATTTACTCTGTTTAATAAATATCTTAGTTATTGACAAAATTCCCTTATGATGTCATTTAATTATTTTCATTTATTCCTTAAAAGCAAAGAATTTGATCTAAATAAATTTTTTATGGAATTTAAAAAAAAAGGAGATTTAGACAGCAAGTCAATTAAAGAGTTGATGTAATAAAATTAAGGGTCGATATAATAACGTTAGGTCTCAATAAAAGTGTTCATGTAATAGAGTTTGGGGTTCTTATAATAGTATTTAGGTTGATATAATAGTATCTGAGGTCTATATAATAGTGTTAGCTGTCGATAAATGTGTTAGGGGTCGATATAATAGTGTTAGTGGTCGAAATAACTGTAAAAGGGATCAATTTCTAGTCGATAAAAAATTATAGACATCAATGCATATTGATTTATTCGATTAATTTCAATTACAACAGTACTAAATTATAAAAAGAGAAAAATAATAATAGTGATAAATAAAGATATTTATAATGATAAATAATAATAATAATAAATGTTAAAAATTTTCTTAAATTGTGCTCCCATTTTTTATTCATATTTTTCATATGGTTGAATCTAGTTTCAACCATGCTAATTTGCATTTAACAAAACAAATATATAAAATAGATATTGAATTTCATTTTCTATCTAAGACATAAACTTTTCAATACTTAAATTTGTAAGAAGTCAGAGACCTTTTGCACTCATTGACTACAAAACAGAAATTTTTAAACATAAATAATTTAATGAGTATATGTCTTGTAAAATATTAAGATGCATAGCTATGGTGAACAAAAAATATTTGTACTGTTAGATCTGTTACTGTATATATATAAATGGTCTATTAAAGGGATTATAAAATTTAACAAATAATTCAATTAATATAATGCATAAGGACTTATTTATTCTTCAAAAGTCAGTCAAAGATAATTTTCATATGTTTAGCGAAAACTCACTGAAGATCTGTATGTACAATTATAAAATCACTTAATCAAAATTTTTTTTCAATTACCAGAAGAAACATAATAAAAATTCATTTGCTAAATGTCAACAATATTTGTTTTCCTTTTCTCTCTTCTTCAAAACATCATAAAACTTTAATATGGTGTCTAATGCTTTAAAGAGACAGAAACAATTACAATTACTTCGTGCACCAACACGGCAGTGCTATATGCAATAAGACCTTTAAAAGTGTTGTTTGTTTGGCTTCGAATGTTCCAATGTTCCATTCAAAACATTCTCCCGGGACTGCAATCGAAATCTTCCACCATTAATTGGGTTCTTTCGGCAGTCGAGGAATTGTTTAAAGAAGATAAGATAGAGTTGTCCGATTGGAGCAATTTAGGTCTTTCGAGCTCTCTTAATTGCCCAGTTCCATTAGTACGTCTTTAAGCCTCTAAAGCTAGCAATGGACTGTGCCATTTTAACTCTAGGACACAGGTTTGGCGATTAATATTTCGTCGATTTATTTAACGAATGCTTGTACTGTGAAGAAAGAGACGCAATGGTCGTTTCAACAAAGGATGGGAGGATTGGTTGGAAGATTTGGAAATCCTGGTAATGTAGGCGGGGTTTCTTTGGATGAATAATATTAATTCAGTTGTGTGTGTTAACTTTCACTGTGGAATAAAACTGAGTGTTAAAAGAGAAATTGATTTCCTTTTGTTTTGGATGGAAAAGAGGGAACTCTCGTTTAAGAAGGGATTAAAAGCTAAATAAATATTAGTTGTATTAGTTTTAGTATTAGTTGTAGAGAAGAACATCAAGAACGTCTCGATTATGCATGTTTAGTAAATTATGTTTCTATTAAATTGTTGTGTTAGGAGGTTTAAATTAAGCACTCACAACCGAATTTTCTCAAAATTATAGCCATTAATAATAAACTGGTTTATAACTAATTTATTCTCTATTTTAGAGAAAATAACTAGCTGTTCCTTGAAAACATAGAGAATTATATCGATACACGATTTCCATTTCCACGGTAATATATATTTTTTTATTTTAATGTAGAAAAGAATTAAATTATATATTAAATTCAAATAAAGTCTTTTAATAGTTTTTAAATTACCAGTTTAAAAAAATTACTTTTATTTCTGATTTTTTTTTCCATAAAGATAATAAGTTTGTAACACTTATTAAAGATCATAACTTTGTGATATTAAATACTCATAAATCGATAGTTTTATAAAAATTAATTTTAAAAAGTTGGTCTCAACCCCACAATTCCCTTACAGTTTGAAGATTAGCCAAATATAAACAAATTCCTCATCAAAATACTTTCAATTCAAGTGATATGACAAATTTTTAATTATAACACACGCTACGGACTAAACCATCAGCATATCCACTAAACCATCAGCTTAAAGAATACTCCATTACATCAAAATCAAAAGTACTTATCAAATAATCCTTCACTTTGTTATCATTTAAAGAGAACTCCATTTCGACTTTTCTTCTGCAGTTAAATCTGATCCAAAAAACAAACAGGATTAACGAGGACGTCGATGCTTACGGACTTAAATTCACTTTTCAGATGTGCTGTCATTTCGAAAACAATTTGACATCTGGTCTCACGTTGTTAGCAGCACGAGCGAGTGACGCGTTCGACTTATGAAGGATTACGAGAGGAAAGACCTCGGCTTTTTGATTTTTCTTTTTCTTTTTTAATGTCATGTCTTTAGGCTTTGAAATTTGTGGTGTCATAATCATGTTCTTCGTAGGATACAGGATTGGTTGATGATGTGTTTAAGGAAATTTATTTTTGTGTGATGACAACTATTTTGTAATTTTTGTCCTAAGATATTCATAATGTATCTTTTTCTATACAATTTTTTAAATAAGGATGCGATATTTCACAGTTTTCTTAAATATTCAATATAATTACTGCAGAAATTTCGGAAATTTTGTTTAGAAAAATAAATGGTGCTTACATATAATACTAGGTGGTGTGCACCTAAGTTTTGAGGGTTTTTTTTATCAATAAAAACTGACATTTAAGAGAAATGCAAAAATTCGTTTATTCAAAGTATCACCCCCATACTACATACACATTTTTCCATTGTCTTTGGCAATATATGAAAATAGCGAGGATAAAAACGACGCTTCTTCGAACGGAAACGATTCATACAACGAATTTTGCATTTCAAAATTGGGAAAGTGTTTCCTCTACATGTGCTGTAAGCGCCACCTGTGTGTGAAACACTGAAACTTAGTTGCGCTATTAATATATGTAATATTAAAAAAAAATATCGTTTCAAAACATATCAATCTTTTACAAATAGTGGTATTTGTTCTAATAATATTACTTGTATTTATGTTCAAATAATATGAGCATCATTTCAAAATATTTATTTTTTAAAAACATCGGTGGGCCTATTGTGCAACTTCTGTATTCCTCCAGAAACCCACCGATGGGTTCTGAGTACTGGGCAGTTACTTTGAAAAGGAATTTTAGGAGTAATAAAAATAGCATTTAAGTGTCGTCCGGGAGAAGAACAGGAAACACACACCCTAGCAAACTGACCATCAATGCAACATACTTTACACATATTGTAGCAATTGATATTGAGTTTCCTCGTTTATGACAGCAATGGCAACAGTAATGACTTCAGCGAATTCAAGTAATATATTTACCATCATTTTTGAAAATTGTTATATTTATCGTCATCGTGATATTGAAATATCAAGACAGTACGTCGCTAAGCATATGAAGTCATGACAAAAATAAAAGTTAAATGTGTTATTATCTGCCACTAGTATTGATGTCCACAATTATGCTGCAAGATATTTGAATTATTTTACATCCTCCATTTTTGTTCACTGTCTTCAGAAACGAGGAGATTTAATGGCGATTGTGTTAATGTATTTATGTTTCTTCACCTATAGAAAGACGCCTGGTGAGAGCTTTCCCTCATACGACAATAGTCATTTATACAATAACACATCATTTAATCGATTTAATCTTAATGCTTTCAGTTAGGATTGATGACATTATTTTCTATTGGGGTAAATGTTATATTATTTCCTGCTTGTTTTTATATCTATTCAGCGCCTCTTTGTTTTTTATTTTTTATTTTTTGTGGAAAAAAAGTTCTGTTACTATTAGTATAAATAGTCTATTAAAGGATTGTAAAATTTAACAAATGATTCAATTAATATAATTGCTTAAAGACTAATTTACATTCTTCGAAGATCAAATATTCATCTATAAGTATAGTAGATTTTTATAGTTGTTTAAACTAAAACTCACTCAAGAGCTACATACGCATTATAAAATCACTGAATCAAATTTCTTTTAATTAACAGAAGAGACATGTTAGAAATCCATTTACTAAATTCCAACAAAAAATATTTGTTTTTCCGTTCTCCCTCTTCAACGTGATAAAACTCTAATATGGTGTCTTTTGACTCAACGCTAAAGAAACAATTCAGAATATACCTGTGCACCATCAAAGGCACTAAGCTGTACACAATAAGACCTTTCAGAAGTGTTGTTTATTTGGTTTCGAATGTTCCAATGTACCATTTAATACATTCTTCCGGGACTGCAATCGAAGTCTTCCACCCTTAATTGGACGCTTTCGGCAGTCAAGGAATTGTTTAAAGACGATGAGATAGAGTTTTGTCCAATTAAAGTAATTTGGATTCTTTAATTGCCTAGTCCCATTAGTACGTCTCTAAGTGTCTATAGCCAACAATGTTTGCTCTATTTTAACTCTAGAACACAGGTTTGGCGATTAAAATTTCGCCCATTTAATTGATGAATGCGTGTACTATGAAGAAAGAGACACGATGATCGTTTCAACAAAGGATGTTGGGGATTGGATGGAAGATTTGGAAATTCTGGTAAAGTAAGCGGTGTTTCGTTGATAAATAATATTAAATCAGTTGTGTCTGTTTAACTTTGCCTGTGGGATAAAATGGAAAAATGGCTAAAATCCTTTGGTTTTGGTTGGAATAGAGAGAACTCTGGTTTCGGAAAGATTAAAAACTAAATAAAAGCCAATAATAGTTTTATATGTCAAAAACTTCTGATCATTCATGATTTAGTAAATTGTGTCTCAATTAAATTATTATATTATATACAGATGTGTTCAAACTTCTGCAAAAAAATTGCTACAAAATTATTTCGTATTTTGCTTTATGAATGCATTTTTACAATATAAACTATCAGAGTTAATTTGAAACTTATGGGGCATTTATCTTTGGCGCTGAAAAAAAGTCGTTATTAATGGTAAAAATCAAATAGCTTAAAGTTATTAAATAGCCTAACAAAAAAATGGAGGGTTTTTATTTTATTTTATTTTTAATAAATCTTAGAACTATATAGCTATAATAAAAATACTTGATGATTTTTCAAGATATATTCTATTATATTATTTAAATAAATTATTTATGTCCATTAATTGAAGAAATAAAGAAATTTGTTTAGTCTTATTGCGTGGTCAATTTGAAAATTTTAAATGACATAAAATTGCTTTATATCAATGAAATAACAGTTTTTCCAATCTATATTTAACATTAAATAATGGCACCTTGAAAGGCCTTAAGCTGAGAAAAAACCAAAAATCCTCAGATAAAAATTTTACACATAGTCAAAATTTTAACTGGTTTGCAAAATACTAATATTTATCTATTTTAATCCATGAGGTTTTAATCAATATTTTGTTTCAGTTTAGTGGCAGCAGATACGCCCTAATTTATACAGAGGCGTAAAACAAAAAAAATCTTATTAAAGGTTAATTATTTACAACTTTGGCCACCAAAGTATAAAAGTATTGCAAAATTATCATGAGAAAAATTAATTATAAAGAATTGACAAATATTTTTACTAAGAAATTCCAGAAATGAAGATTGTATTCACCCACTTAAATTTTTGAATAATTATAAAATAAATAAAAATAAATTATACATAAAATAAATTATCTTCATTCATATTGTTTAATTTAAAATTTTTAATTAATTTTGCGAATTTGAATTGTATGATTGGTTTTGTACTTAAAATCGTGCATATGGTTTTTTAGAGTATAGAAATATGATTTTTATCTGACTTATCTGTTGAAATGATAAGATTCAGTTTAGAGAAATATTATGAATTAAGGTCAACAAATAAAATTTAAAAAATAAATTATCATAAATCAAGTTATCGTCCTTTATTTAAGATATTAGAGAGTTTTTATAAAATAATAATTTATCGTCAGAATAAGAATAAGAATAATGCGAAAAAGTAATGAGTAAAATTTCCATTAAAAATTTAAATTGTAAATAATTGGTTTGAAAGTTTAACAGATACGCATAAAAATATTTATTAAAATTTTAGCAAACTCTTTTAAATTAAAATTACTGTACGAAATAAAAATTGCCAGAGGCGTAGATCATTTAAATATGGTTTTGAATATCCAACTTTTGAACAATGATAAATTGAAAAAAAATTCGTCTTTTTTTAAATGTATTTATTTAAAATCAAAATAATAAATGAAATAAAAGTACTGGTATATAAATGATTTTTTTTTCATTTATTTGTTTTTCTAATCAAAGTTTTAATCTAGTTATGATTAAAATATAAAATATAAAAATGTACTATCCTATAATTATCAGAATTTATCGTTTGATTACATCTATTTAACCATAACATGAAAAAAGCTCAAAACAACCCTATAAATTTTTTACAATGCGTGACAAAATGCATGTCAAAATAGACTAACATTTACTGAAAACATTATTATTTGTAGTAACATATATAAACAATAGAACATATAATATATTTTGACAATATTTTTAATTTATGAAATTAAAATATATTATTTTTATTAATCTTATTCACTCAAATATTTAGAAATAATTTGCCACATTTTAGTAAATCGTAAAACGATTTTTAAAAACTATTGTATTTTGATAATGTTTTAATTTAATTCTAATTTGATAACAAATATTACAGTTTTATTTTAATTCTGAAACATTATTTTAATTTTATCTTTATTTTTTTGTTTTTCTAAAAAAAAAAAATAAATAAATTCTATGAAAAAATTTGACATTACATCGTTTAATTATAATTCGTTCATGATATAAATTATTATTATTTTCTTAATATATTTCAAAATACAAGAGGCTGATAATTTTGTGATTTTCGTACAATTTTTTGAATCATAACTAAACAATGAAAAATACGATTTATATTTAATCGGAAATAACTAAAAATCCGTAGAAAATGGACTATTGGTTTAAAATTTCAAAAATTTGTGACAGTTTTTACAACTAGTTTAGCTTTATATACATCAAAAAATTACTTAATTGGTACAGTATTGTTCAATTTTTTAATTTCCAGAAAAAGAAACTAATTTTATTAAAAGAAAGAAGTAGAAAAAGAAAAGTAGAACACAAATAAGCAGAAAAATAGTTGAATAAAAAAAAGGAAATAATTATTTATTTGATTGAATTGCTCTTACTATATAATATGTACTTGATTTGAATCTACAAATCTTTATATTTGATAATTTCATTTAAAAAATTTAAACAAGCTAAAAATAAGTCAATGTAGATTTTATTATTTAGTCACCCAGAATTTTAGTTTCAAAAATTCCTTAATCCAAATTTTTTCATTTCCTATTTCATTTTCTTCCTGTTTAAAATGTTCCATTCTGTTGAGATCATTTTAATCTCTATATATCTCTCTGTCTCTATAAACATGAAAAGAAATTCTTAAAATTTTTCGTTTTCTAGCTAATATAATTAAAACTGTCAAAATTTTCATCGTTCATTAAATTTATTAGAAATACTTAAAAGATTTTAATTTATTTCATACTTTAAATTAATTTTTACATTTTAGTTACAAGCTGTACTATAAGTTAATACAGTTAGAAAAATAATTAACAATCAAAACGAAATCTTTAATATCTTATTAAGAAAAAAACCAATTGTTATCCAAATGTCTAATTCAAATCAAAATTTTCGTTCGCATAAAATATTAAATGAATCTTTCACATTGACAAGGTGCAATGAAGGTAGAAGTAAGATTTGCTGTTCGATGCATTTGTTCGTATATAAGTACATTAGCGAGAAAAGAGAATTTAGGAATTAAGGAAATAAAGGATTAAGTAATTGGCGTCGATAAACTTTTTGTGAAACAAAAAGAGAACATCTTCGTCATTAGTTATTCCATGAGGGTTACCAGTACGAAATAGCTATAGACGCTAGAAGTGCTCTGATATTAGAAAAACATTTATTCTGAAGACCAGTACATCAAGGGATTTTTGAATCAACTTCAATTGGGAGAGTCCAAAAGCCTTGCTATCCAATTCTTGGGTTAAAAAAATAATACGTCATGTATTTGTAGTTTTTCAAATCCAAAATCTCTGCTTCTTCTTATGTAGCAATACGTAACT
>BPLR01015856.1:0-44705 GCA_021605095.1 Caerostris extrusa
TCTTAATTATTCCTTAGTGCCAATTGAAACTGACGTCATGGTGACATCAAAGTGACGTGACGTCACGGCAAGAATGAGGAATCATGGGAAAAGTGAACTCTGGTTGCCCGTTTCTGCAAAGTGCAAAACCCGTGAATAATCTGGTGGTCTTGTAATGGTGTTTTGTACATGTCTTAGTGAGTTTCTTTGAATCATTGTTATCATGGAGTCAAGAATTTCGAGTTTTATAGTATATACATTATAAATGTTCAATTTTTTGTCACTTATATTTTAAGAGCATTTGTATAAATTGAGATAAAGAATATCAGCAAACATAAATCTAGAAGTTACAAGTCAAATCAAGTTTGTATCGTTTTCATTTCCTTCATCTACATATCAGTAAGAGTAATTAATTCTTAAAAACATCTTTATTAATTAATTACTTTATCTTACTGTATATCGCGTAAATTTATCGTAGCGTAGCCCTTTTGCTTTGTTTAATGCATGATGTATGTCGGTTGCATGTCATCTATTTTACTTCCACTACTGAAAATTTATTTCAAAAGTAGGTTTTATTTCGGTATCTCCTACATTTTAAGGAAAAAGTATCATCTTTTATTTGTGTATTTTTATTTAATTACTGTACCGACTTCTTAACGTGTAGTACAAAAAAAAAAAAAAATGTTCAACTGTAACTTGTCTCAGACTGTCAATAAAAAATTAGCGAGAAAAAAAAAAACCACTCCTCGAATGGAAATTTCCATATTATTTTATTAAAACCTAACATTTTTTAAACACATTTTAAATCCTCCTATACCTTACAGATTTTTTTCATTTCAAAATAATTTTCAAATGTAATTACTATAATACATTAAAAAAACCAAAATTTTATGGAATTTTAAAAATTAGATGTTATTCTTGTATTTACACGTTTAAATATTATTTATATCATTTATTTATTTGTTCTGAATTATAAAGCTTTGGGTATAAAATTCAAAAAGACACTTTTATTATAATTTTATCTTTAAAAGCTGTAAAGTATCTATTACTATCAATTAGTTTAATTTCCTTACTATTAATATCTCAAAGAAAAATAAATTTAAAATTCACCCATTTTATTTAAGTAGAAAAAAATTTATTTTGTATCATTATTTTTATTTCAAAAGTGGAATTAAATTTTGCATTATTCTAATTGTGTTATTTATTCACAATTTTTAAAGTATATTATTTATTACAAAAAATTCATTTTGATAGTTTCAAACACATATTAAAAAATAGGTATAATAAAATAATACCTCAACAGGTAGTAGACATATGAACATAAATTAAGCATTAAAAAATCCATTTGTCTAATAACAAACAAAACCCTTCATAAATCTTTTTTTTTTATACAATCCCAAAAATGTGATGATGATTTTATAAACCAGACCACATAATTGTAATTATCAATATATGGTGTTTAATATATATAATATACAATAAAATTCTGTACAAAACTTGTTATAAATTATTTGATAGAATTTTTTTCTTTAATAAGTTTAATATTGCAAAAAAATGGAAGTAGAATATTACGAAGTAAAAAGTAATCTATTAGAAAACAAACAAACTTATTCATTTATTAAGGTCATATACTAACTTCCTGGAAAAAAAAATGCCATAATGTGAAGTTTAAAAAACACATCCATCTTAGTGAAGGACAAATAAAAAGGAATTAAAAATGATTGTATTGAGTTGTTTATATGTTTACCATTTATCGAAGATTGTATAATATGAATTGCAGCAATTGCATGATATTTGACTTGATGCTTATTTTTGATGTTTTATTCTAGTTTTACTTGTGATACTTTTGAAACTTACCCTTCAAAGAAACCACCATTTTTTGGAAAAGAACAGCTGATTTATGTGTAAGTAATTTTTATCTTAACAAGATTCTTGTAACTTTGACAAATAGATATCTGTAAAATTTTATTTTAACAAAGTTATATGTATTCGAAGCTATTTTTAAAATGTTTTCCTGATAAAAATGCTTACTTTTGAAGTAATGACTCTAATGCAATTCTTCAGTTGTAATTTTTGTGTCTTTCTAGTGATTAACATTATTGATTTTTAAAAAAAGATAAAAATGTAAATTTTGCATGACAAAACATTTCTAAATTATTTTTAAACATTATTGTGAAGCAGACAGTTTTTATGGACTATAGTGTACAAAAAAAAAAAGATATCTGATTTGGTACTTACGTACTAACGGTACCTTGGCGACAATCAGTGAAAACGCGCCAAACGCCGCTACAGATTTGGCGGTTTTAAGTGGCGCCAATCCACACTTAAAAAACAATCAAAACGCTTTCAAAATATTTTTATTCAAAACAATAAAATATATAAAACACTTCATTTAAAATCAAAACGATTTAAAAATGCCGACCACAACGACTTTTACGTTTAGTAAACAAACTTTCATCAATTTCCACAATGCAATCTGGTCCACCTACCTTTTTTTTTGGTTTATTCACCATATCCAAGACACATAATTCCCGCATGTAATTGTTCCAATCTATAACAGTTTTATCCGATATATCAAGTTGCTTTTCACAAAATTTAATCGACGTCAACTCCTCGCACCAGCAGTATATGAATCTCAAAGCTGTACGAAATGGAATTCTGCTTCCTTCAAACCAGTTATCTTTTCGGAATCCCACACGATGAGCACACTGACTGAAATTGCATTTCCAAAACTTACGTTCACCAAAATAAAGTTTCATGTCATGGGAATTGGGACATTTTCGTTGTTTTGGTAAAATATTTCGCTCCTGGAAAAATAAAATTGCATCGTGCTCCGTTTCAGGCAAATCCCAAATACGCATTTTCGTATCACAACAATATGGCGTCGAAACTCAGCAAATCTACAGCCGTTAAGATTGCCGCCACTTAAAATGCCAAGTCTGTCGCCAAGGTACCGTTAGTACGTAAGTACCTCTGATTTTTATCAATTAAAATTTCTTATTTCTTTCATGTTAAAATCATTTGAAACTTTTAATTTTTTTCTACTTTGCTTGTAATTATGTTGAGAATTATACAATTCTAGAAAATTATGCCAGTGCCTGCATGCATATGTATTTATTTCTAAAATTTATTATTATTATCATTATTCCACTCCTGTTTAGTTTTCTTTTTTCTTTATAATTGCTTTATTGTAACTTTTATTTAATATTTGTCTTACTGTGAGATTTTTAAGATCACTTGATTGTTTTTATCTTTTTTTTTTTTTTTTTATTATCATATACTGTTTTTTTCTGTGTTATTAAATAAAAAGAACAGCGTGTCTGTAAAAGTTTATTCAAGATTCAATTTTGCATTTGTACATGACTGGATTGTATTCCATGTCATCTAAAATTTTGTTGAAGTAACTGCTTTAATAATTTATCATCTTAAACCAATGATTTTTCATTCATTAGTTTTTCTTCAGCTAATTTTAATAATCAGTATAATAATGAGTATTTATTGTAATATCATAGTTTATATTATTATTTTAAACTGAATAAAATTAAAAATTTAATTAAATATTTCTCTTTACTTTCTCTGGCAACGATTCAAACAAATTGAAAAACATTTTATAAAATGCTGAATATAATACTGTTTTATCTTTGAAATTATACTCTAAAATTTTTTAAATACTCTATTTCTATTGACTAATGTCATATTTGTTTCAAAACTTCTTTCAGTATCTCTATCATATGATAAGTCGACAATTAACTTTTTTTTCTCAGTACAAGTTGCAAGTTGCTTTATTGACACTGATCATATAGAAAGGAGAACTTGGAACTTATGTCTGGTACAAGTGAGTTAAGCTTTTAATCTTCATTGTAATTACTTCAAAAAATATCAAAATTAGTGCATTGTTTTAAAAGTGCTTCATTTTTCATTATTGGTTCATCGTGAAGAAAATCCACTATCTTGAATTTGCAATTTTAAAATAAATATTTAATGCCAACATTTTAAATTTTATTTACTCTGTTATTAAAACAAAAGAAGTATAATATAAATTTGAACCAAAAAATCTATTGTTATTTTTATATGAAATTAAATATAACTAAACCACTTTAATATGATTATTGGCAATTGTACATTGATGTTAAGCTTCAGAAAATTTGCATTGACAGAAGTTTAAAAAAAAAGTCTATATATAGTTTTTCATATAATTGCTCTTTGATACAAGACACATAAAATATATGATGATAATTCTATAAAACATTTCCATTGCTTTTTTTTTTTGTTATCTGTAAATAACCTGGAATGTCCATATTTTGTGCTTCATTTTTAATATTTGAATATTAAAAAAATTCAATGGTCTGCATAGAATTGTTTTCCCTTTTATTGTGTGTTGAATGTTTCTTTTATTCGTTCTGTATATACCAAAATTTTCGAGAGAATATGTGATTTTATACTTAGTGCAGAAATTGTCAATTTAATATAAATATTTTATAATTTCTATATTGTTTTAATCTAATAGTCAATGATATTATTGGATAACATTGCATTTACTTTATTCCATAAGATAGTTTTGTTGGTCTGTGTATCAATTTGCGGCTTAGTCTTCAATGGATTTTCATGGCTTATTATGACAGAAAAGCAGTTGAAATTCCTATTTAATAAACTTTTAATATATAATATTTCTTAAATATTCCCTTAGAATAAATCTGTTTCTGATTACAAACTATTAACTAATCTGTTTAATTCTCGCAAAGTGTGTATGCTTTATCTAGTCATGTTGATAAAATTATATAAATAAGTACTGGAACAACAAACTGCTGTGATAGAATCCGTAACATCTTTGGGACGATATTTCGTCCCCTGTATTTTTCGACGGTGACTCTGATACCGTGGAGGGAGAATATCATCTGCTATGAGTGAATTTGCGATTTTGATGAGAAACAGAGGGAGGGGTTGTTTCGTCCTTCCGCTGGTTAGTTGAGCGATGTTCAGGGTCTTGAACTTCTCTTGGTCTAAGGCAGCTGCTATGTCCGCCTTGTTGGTACAAATCGGGAGTCCCCTAATCACTACCTTTAGAGGGGTGTGCTTCTTCAGACTGTAGCATTTGAAGAGTACATTTCTCTTGATCAGGGTTAATTTGAGGGGTTTCATAGTCCCTTTCTGAGTTCACTGTTAGTTTCAGGAATTGACCTTTTGACAGAGAGATGTTTAGGCTTTCGCCCGTTGAAGTCAGGACTTTGCAGGTTCCTGGCCATGATGCATTAGGGGTGATGAAGAAGGGTGGCATTTGCTTCTTCCTTTCCGGCATAGCTGTGCTATTTTCAGTGTCCATTTGTATTAATGGAGAGTATTGATTTTTGATTTCAGGTCCTGGGGTCTTTGGATCCTGGGTTTGGTCTCGGCAGGTGAGTCTTTGGTACTCCGTAATCGTTTAACAAATTATATATAGTTGCATTTTATTGAGAATTAAACATAGTGGTAATAGTGAAACTAATAAAAGCGTATTAAAAATAAAGTGGTAGATAGGTGGAAATTTCAAATAAAATATATACGTAATTATAAATCACACATTTTGAGAAAAATAATTTAAATAATATATATTATTTGCCAACAATATTCTTGAATCAATTTAAATCCAGTTGAATTAGTTAAAAATGTCATACAAAGCACCCCACTCTTTTATAACAGTGACATTAATTTTCTCGTCAGTAATTTTATTCTTATGTTAACAATTATTTTTTACTTTTTTAAACTAAATTTATTTTTTACTTTTTAGTTTGATTAGCTCTAACGGCGTGTTTTGCATACAGGTGAAAGTAATAACAGCGTATTAAAAATAAAGTGGTAGATAGTTGGAAATTTCAAATAAAATTTATACTTAATTATAAGTCACACATTTTGAGAAAAATAATTTAAATATTATGTATTATTTCCCAACAATATTCTTGAATCCAGTAGTTGTACATTTATGAATATTTTTCTCGTGAGACGACATCTTAACTCCTCTCTTGTTTGCTGAAGAGAACAGGTGCTTTGGCCCTTTGAATTATTAACAAAATATAAAAGTACAATTTTTTTATACATAAAAGAATTGCAAAACTTTAGAAAGATGAATTCGGTTAATTGAACAATAGTGGAAGAAAGAATATCAATGAATCGCCGACATAAATCGATATAAATAAATGGCAAAGTTCCTAAGAATCTGCCATATTGTCAGAAAAACTATTCGACTTTTTCCGCAGAAAAATTCACAGTTAGTTGTTATTAGTGCGAGGAGTGTTTAAAGAATTGCTGTAATAAATTCCGTCAGCTATCACTGTTGTTTTTTATACTGTTGATTAAAAATTATATATTTTTACAATTCAACTGCTTTTGAAACAGCACTTTGAAGACAAATATGGATGAATTAGATATTACATACAATTTTGCAAATGTATTGCATGAAATAATAGATTTTTCATATTCAGTTGTTAAATGTAATTATAATAACTGTTTCAGGCTGTCGTTACAGAAATGCAAGACTATTATAGAGTGATTTGAATGAAATCCGATAGGTAGCGCTGATGTTTCTGCAGTGTCAATTGAAGATTAGATTTATTTACAGCTATTGTGATTTCATTTTACTCTTGAAATCTACAAAATTAAATGAATTTAATATAAATAAACAAAATTTTGTAAGTTTATTTTATTAAATAATAGAATTTTTAATATTAAATTTCTGAATATTTATGGCGATAATTTAATTTGGGTTTTTATTGTTCTGTAATGATCTTCAAGGCGAATCGTTCAAAATTTCTATTTATTCAATTAAAAAAAAGAATTTATGCTGAAATAATATTATACATGATTCATACAACATTTTTTTTTTTTTTTAATATTTGTCAGTAACTAATATTTTGGCAAATATAATGATTCAAACAATATTCATCTTGATTGTAAAATATTCATTCAATAGCATACAATATCAATTAATTGAATTGCAAAATTTGAATTATGTTAAAAAAAAAAAGTTGGGAAAAGGGCAAATAATGTTTTGAAAACTGATGATTATCATTGTGTCTCAATATTTTAATAATATTTAATTTTGTTTTCGTTAAAAATAAAAGATCATTTTGTCCCGAGAAACTGAATATAAAACGTCAAGGACTGAAATACAAGGAAATCGCATTTGCGTGTGCAACCAAGTAATTTAACAAAACGAAGCATTCCCGAGTCTAATAGTATTTATATGTGAAGAGTATTGTACTTTTAAAAAATTTTACTTTTTTTTTTTATATCTGTTTGTTTTTAATTTAAGTAACTTTTTTCTTCATTTTTACGAATTATTTCACTTACTTTATTTATTTATTTTGAAGTAAGTAAATGAAAATTTATTCGCTTGACTATTTTTGAATGATTAAAACCCGCTATATACACAATTTTTTTTTTTGTTTATTATCCTTTTGTTCAATCATCGAACTCTATCTGATAGCACTCTTTTTTTCAAACAAGACTGTTTAATAATTGTGGTGTATCCCCTACTAAAAACAAGTCTGCTTACTTCTGAATTCAGGCATTCAAGAAGCACTAGTGGTTCTGTAGATTTGAAGTTTGTGCTTCGAAATCCACAGAACCACTATTACACTGTGAAAATTAACCTTTAGAACTTATATTCACGATATTTAAAAAAAAAAAAAGTGGTAGGTAACGGGAAAGTTTCAAATAAGATATATGTGTAATTTTAAGTAACAAATTTTGAAAAAAAATAACTTAAATGTCAAATATGGGAGTTCATTGACACTAAAAACAGGGTTCATCTATAATAAAAAGTTAGTTTAACAGTTGCACAAATTGCAGCGCCCCGGTAGCGAAGCACGAAGATTTGAAAATCTCACTCCTAAATAGAGCAAGGTAGGAAAAAAAATGTTTATTGCAGTTATACGCCATCGAAGCTCATTTTAAATTTGTTTGTATAATAAAAAATAAATAATAAATAAATAAAAATTCTTTTTTTTTTCCCTTAAATTCTTATTTTAACTGTTTATTTTAATATCCCTGGTCGTATATTCAATTTTAAACTCTTAACTGCATTTATAATTGCCCAGTGACGCCACAGAAGATGGCAGTCAGCTCCTCTAGAATTTTCTTGGCGCCTCTTTCGTAGCGTGGTGTGTCTTAGAGTGTCTCTGTGAAACAACGTTGTTTTAGTTTAATTATTAGATTGGCATTGTTGGTCTCCTGCACAGTTAAAAAGAAGTGGAAATATATTTTTATGAGGTATGTCAAATAAATAAGTGTAGTTTGTACCAAATTTATAAATGTTTGTTAAATTATACTACCAAAACTACACTCTGTAAACTACACTCTGTACACTCTGTCTAGTTGTAAATCGCAATGATGTTTGAAATGATTTCATATTTTTTTTATCTGCTTCTTCACATATTTAAATATTGAATCAATCTCTACATTCTCTCTATAATCTATTTTCTACATTTTTCTTTATTGTTCATCACCTTTGATTTAAAAATCATTGAAGTTCAATGCATTTAAATGGCATTTTTAAACTGTAAAACACTTTTTTTATTGGGAGAAATTCCTAGGTTTATATTGAATATTTCCATTTAATGTTACTAATGTGTTTGTGAAGTGTGGATATTAGAATAATTTCTTTAGTCTCCCTCAATGTGTTAATTATATTAACTATCCCAGAATATTTCCTAAGAAGTAGATAAATTTTGCTGTATTATAATGGCGCTTTACTATCTTTGAAACCTTTTTCCTAATTTTTTGAAATTTTAATATTGCATTTAACCATTATGGGGATGAATTTAATTCATATTATCTTGACCGGAGCAAAAATTATTTGGTAAATACATTCACACATGATTTATTATACTAGTCTGAAGTTTAAATATTTTTAATTTGTCTTGCAATATGTATGTGTGTACTAGTTAACATTTAAATTATTTAGCAACTTTTCTACATTTTTATTTGACTTTAAAAAAAGTCAGAGGAGTGGTATTGATACTTGAATATTAAAGTAAGTTTTATTTGCACTTATTTTTTTTTTTTTATCTATTTTTTTTAAGCATGCATTTTGAATATTTATACATGTATTATGAAAATTTACAAAGTAAACTAAATCATAGTTTTTTTTTTTTTTTTTTTAGATGGTTTGTGTTCCATGCTGCAGATCTAATTATGATCCAACAGTTTACATTTCTTTTTTCCCCAAAGAGGAAAACAGAAGAAACTTATGGCTTTAGAAAATTAATTGAAAAGGATTATGAAGAGTAAAAATGCTGTTGTTTGCATTAAGCACTTTAGTAAGAAATTTTTATCACAGAAGACCATGCTATTCGAGATGATGGATCTGTTCTTTAAAATTTTATCCAAAATTAATTCCTGATGCATACACATCAATATTTCCAAATCAGCCTGCATATTTATCTAGTGACACTGTATCGAAAAGAAAAACTCCATCTGAATGAAGAAATGAAATATTAAAAAATTGAAAAAAAAAAAAATTTACTGACTGGTGTTTTAAAGACCTCATTAAAACTTTCGATGATTTCCTGAAAGAATTTCCAACAAAGCTAACTAAAGAGTGGCTCTTTACAGTGCAAGAAGATGATGTGTTATTTTATAAACTAAATATATGTAATGGTCAAGCTCCACGGATTAAAGTGTCATATAAAGTAGACAGAAATTTAAGTGTGACTGCTTGGCATGGCGAAATAGCATTGAATAATAAAAGTCTCCATATTCTACAAGGAAACAAGTGTGACAGATGGACCAAATTTGATTGCTTATTAAGTACACTTGGGAATTATGAGGAAAAGAATGTCTGTATTGAAGACAAATTCGACTACGCATTAAATTTTCTTCAGGATATTAGAAAACAGAATGAGAAAGAAGAAGGTGAGTATTGTTTTATTATGATGTTCTAATTGAATAAAATAATAATTTGATTTTGACTAAAATTGCATATTCCACAAAGTATCTTCTGTTTGCTAGTAAATTTTTTTTTTCAGTTATCCTTCAGCCTGTAATTTTATCCGTAATTCAAAAATTTTAATTCTGCCTCATCCTGTTTATCTTAAAAATTATATAAACCATTTAATAATAAAAACAATCTTGACAATAATAGTCATATATCATATTTAAAGAAAAAATTGAATTACTTAATGAAAATGAAAAAAATGTTTGCCTTTTACTTGATGAAATATTCATAAATTCTAATATTTCATATAAAGCTGGTCAGATTACAGGTACTGCTGAAAATTCTGTCTATGAAGCTAGTACTGTTCAAGCTTTTATGATTACATCAGTGTTTTCTAAACATAAAGAAATAATTGCATTAATGCCAGTAAAAATCAAACTGCTGATGAATTATATTTAAACACTCTTAAGAGTTTTAAGCCTTTTAAAAGAACTCTGTTTAACACTGTTTTATGTTTAATATCAGATAACAATAGAATAAATAGAAATATGTTTTCTAAAATGTGAGAGGTGGTAACTTAAAATGCTACATTCAAAATCCTGTTCAGTCAGAAAAAAAAAAATTGTTTTTTGTTTGACACTGTACACTTAATAAAATCTATTTGGAATAATTGGATGACACAAAAAACAGAAGATCAAAGTTTTCATTTCAGCAATCCAAATGATTTTTCAGAAGTTTATTCGGCAAGTCTTAAATCTTTAAAAATATTTATGAATCGGAGAAGCTGTCAATTGCAAAACTTGCACCTAAATTATCTCAAAAAGTTCTTTATCCAACTTCATTTGAGAATCAAAATGTTTTATTTGCTTTAAATCTATTTAATGAAACAAACATAACTGCTTTAAAGAGTAATCAAAATGAAAAAAGTTGTAATACAGCAGTATTTATTGATTTTATTTTTAAAATGGTGGAAAATAGTTAATGTCAAATATCTTCAAAAAGATTTCAAATTGAATGATGATTTCTGCAAACCAATAGAAAGTGTTGTTAATGTGATGTTTTTAAAAGATTTAAAGCTTTGCTTTGCTCTTGAGACAATTTAAGTTCTTTAAAAGTGTCTGAACGAAAGAAATTGGGACTTGCTGGTAGAGGTGGTAAACTTACTAAGGAAACACATTTTGCTCTGCATTTTACTACGGAATCGTTAATAGATTTGATAAATTACATATTTGAAAAATAATGAAGTATATTTTGTTACGAAAATTTCAAACAGATCCATTAGAAGCTCGATTTGGACAATATCGAAAATGTTGGGGGAAGAAGGGGGGGGAATTACAATGTGACTAATAATTATGTTAAAGTAAGAAATGATAAAATTAAGATCCCAAATAAAAGAAAATTGTCAACTTTTACCTCATAATATAATGCTTTTTTTTTTTTTTTTTTTTTGGTTAGTTTGAAAGTGTGTTAATATAATTACAATTGGTATCAGTTTACAATATGATTGCATGTATTTTGTATATTTGCCTTAGAATAAAAAAATATTTCATTATCTAAAAATTTATTAATATGCATCTAGGTTTCATTATGTATATCATTGCATATATCTTGATTAAGAATAAGAATATTAATTATTTTTGTTTAGCAATAGAAGCTTTTTAGAGTAACTATTTGATATTTAATATTTAGAAACTATGATTTTGTATAAGATTAATATAAAGGAATAATATCCTAATGATTGAGCTTTTGTTTGACTAGAGATATTCTGGCATTCATTAAGCTATAATTTTTTGGATATCCCAAAGTGTTTCACTACAACTAATTTTCATGCCATAAATGTAAATATAGAAACATTTTTTTGTATCATGAAGGTTTGTTTTGGAATGATGTAAATAATAAATTATATAAATATAGTATAAAAAAGTATTATTATTATTGTTAACATTCAAATAAAAAATTTTTAAGATTGAAATAAATAAAATTTAGTAGAGAAAAAAATTAATTTAAATTTTTATACAATTTGTATAGATAAATTTAACTCCACTAATAAATGGAAAATTTAGAAAATAATTTTTTTTGTATTATATATACAAACTATAAGGGTTATTTGTTTATAAATTTTTTGAAATAAACTATTTTATTAAAAATAATTCATTTCTGCCACTATAGAAAATTTTAATGAACAAAATAAGATAAAAATTATTTCAGTTGGGGAATTAAACTTTTTAAGAATTGTATTCATATTTAAAAACGTTTGTGTATAAAACAATTCAAGGTAGATTAGTAATGTGGTACTATTGTTTAAATAAATATTTACAGTTAAATATTATTTCTAAATTCAAATTTTCACCCTGGAAGAAGCTCACCCTCATCTGTGACGTCACAAAAACAACGCTCAGGCCCGGCGCCTATACAATGAGGAAATTCGGGGCATTTACACCTAAAAGTCCTCCCGCAAGAAACTGTCCTCCATCATCACGTTCGTGGAGTACATGAGGCCCACCAATGTTAAAACAAATGTATATATGTACAAGTGACTTAAAAGGCATTCTATTTTACTGTATCATCAGAGCAAAGTAATGTTTTAAATATTTTTAAAATCTTATTTCTAATCACGATTATTAAAGGTCTGGCCAACTTTCAACTCGAAGCAGAACTTCACTAGGCGTAATGCTATTTCTGACGTTTCGCTTGAAAATGCCTGTCGCCTCGGTGGGAAGGAGCCTTTAGGGAGAAAGGTAGAACCCTCCCCAGGTGCCACCCTTGAGAGTGTTTATTACAAATTACTCTGCCAAAAAGTTGAGTGCACTACGCTTCCCCCTATAATAGTGCACCCTTAAGTATCGCTGCATTTGTTACACATCTGCCATTCAAGTGGCGAATGGCTTTAGGTTACAGTGTCCAGCTTTTGAATATTTATTTTTATTGTCGTATTAAGTAATATTTTTAATTAAATTTATAATTTTTTTTTTCTTTAGAGATAAGGAAGCCTTCCACTAAGCATACAGTAAATTTTTATTCGTATGCTATTTTTATGGTTTATTTCTCCATTTTCCCTTTATGTATATTCAATGCCAAGAATCATACCCAAAGACAATGGTGTTGAAGATCAGTTAAATACATTGGGGTATTTGAATTCCTCTAGCTCCACTTACATAATTTTATAATAAAATGATCAATTAATTCAAAATAACTTGAGAAAAATAATCGTAAGTATTAGATTTGAGTTGATTTTATACAAACTGCACGTTTTGATTTATTTTATAAACCAACTCGGTATTTCTCACAAATAACATTAATCATTTCAATAATGAGAAACATTAAAAACAAATCTTCTTCGTATTTCATAATTATCATAAAAAGACATTAAAAAAATACTTTTTTTCCCGGTAAAATAAAGTGCGTAGATAAAAGGTCAACAACACTAGTGAGTTCTCGTTAAATGAAAAATGAGTCACTCGCTAATATCCGTTAATAATTCATCTATGTTCGCAGAATTCAAAAGCTGTTTTTCAACAACTTTATTTTATTTTTATTTTTGCACGTTGTAAAAGGAGTTTCTTAAATTTATATATCTGAAATCCAAAGTACGATTGCGTAATTACATAGGGGAAAAAATGTATTCCTGTTTTCCTAGAATTATTTTCACAGCAAGAAATTCTGTTTTTAGAATGCCATTAAGTTTTTTTGTACGTTTAGCTTGTTATTTTTATATGTTTTCGTATGTTTGGTTGTTATTTTGATAATAAACCAAAAATTTAAAAAGGTCAAGAAATAATAACCCCAATGAAGAATTTACTGACCTAAATTTTCAAAACAGTATTTTTTCTTCAAAATCGAAGAATCTCTTCAATTGCTTTAATGAAATAAATTTTAAATATGAAGTGATGAAATGGAGCCATCCTTTAGATTAAGTTCTGAGATTATTTTGAATCAAAAAAGTTTAAGTAAAGTATTTGTAACATACTTTATTACTACATACGAATTGAGCTCTGAGTCTATTATGTGAATTCACTAAGTCTGTTATTTTAGAAGTAATTAACTTTGAGTTCTTTGTATAAATTCAAATGCTCTACGTTCTCCAAAAAATTAATTTAATGATAGATTTCACAAAAAATTTCATTTTAAAGATAAAAACTTGATCCAGCAACTTATCTTTATCCAGCAACGTAAATTTTTGTATCCATTATTGTTATTACACTCTCTTTACAGTGTTTCGTTTTGGTGTAATTTAAAATCTTTACTTAATTCATCTCTAATGAAACTGCTCCATAGCATAAATATGTCAAACTAAAAGAAATTTAATTGATTAATTTAATCCTTTCTTGTAATAATAGATAATAATAATGAAATATTTTAAGATCTTTCTTAACTTGATAATATGAAAATATTAATATCTAATTAAAATTTTGATAAATGAATCTTTGAGTGAAAATCTGAATGAAATGAAATTGTTTTAAAGACCCATTATTTTATACTTCGATGTTTCGTTCTTTTTATTAAATTGTGAATATCTTAATTTCAAATGATGTGGGGACTTTATTTTCATTTGATTCTTTTTTCCATTCGATTCTTATCCATTACCATTTTAATTACTTATTAATCACCATTTGATTTAAAGTAATTAAGAATTTTTAATTAATTTGATTATTTAAGGGGCGTTTTTAAGAATTTGTTTTAATTTTGGAACAATCATCTGGGTATTGATATTATAAGATGAGTTTTAAATGAAATAAGAATGTGTATGACTTAAACATGCTTATTGGTTTATGTTACTACAATTTTCACTTACTACTACTAATTTTCATTTGTTACTACAGTTACACAAATTTACTTCAATAAGGTACTACTTATGTTACTTTTATTTTCAGCCACAATCAAATAAGCTAAAACTAATTTTATTATTAAAAAAGTTTAATTACATTTTTTTTTTTAATTTTCAGTAATAAAATTTTTTCTAATTTAGAATAAAAAAAAAAAAAAAAATAGAAATAAATTCTTGAAACTAAATAATGTATATAGAATGAATAGTAGTTGGTAAACATATTTTTTGAGTTTTTAAATAAATAAACTAATAAACAATATTTAGCTAATAAATAAGGTAAACATCTTTCTATAGAAATCTTTCTATAACTAATATTTTTATACAAATCAAGTACTCAAATTTGATTTTTATAAAAATATTAGTTTTTCTATAAACATTTATTAAAATTGTAAACTCTTCTGTTACAGACTTAAGCTACAAACTTTACTTTAAGAAGCAGTGGACAGACCAGTGTCGGACAACTCGGAAATCCGGGAGTGGACCCCGAAATGTGATGTCAGCTCGCGATGATAGACACCTGGTCCGCATGGCGCTGACGGACTGTACAGCTTCCCTCTAGACAATTGGCAGCACAGTGGTCAATAGCTACAGGTGTTTCATTGTGTGCTTCATCAATTCGTACTTGTGTGCTTCATCAACTCCTTCATACAGGATCCCTCTCACGCTAAACCATCTCCGCCTGCGGCTACAATGGGCCACTCAGCATAGAGACTGGCGTGCTGATTGACAGCATGTCGTGTTTTCTGACGAATCCCGCTTTAATTTGTGGTACCATGATGACCGCATTCGTGTCAGACGCTATGCCGGTGAACGCCACCTTCCGGAGTGCATTACCGAACGTCACAGTGGACGAACACCCGGAGTTATGATCTGAGGTTCCATAGCATATCATGGACGATCTCAATAGCTAAGAATTGTGGGCAATCTGAACAGCATCCGGTACATCAGTGAAGTTCTACAGCCCCAAGCTGTTCCCTTCCTTCAAAGCTTGCCAGGCGCTGTATTTCAATAGGACAATGCCCGCCCCTCATATCGCTAGGACTGTTCAATCCTTCTTTGCAACGCGGCAGGTACAGCTTCTTCCTTGGCCTGCGTATTCCCCGGATATGTCGCCGATTGAACATGTGTGGGATTTCGTTGGTCGGCGTCTCGCTCGTGATCCCTCGTCCTGTTGCTTCTGCAGACGAACTTTGGGTGCGCATACAAACAATATGGAATGCTCTTCCTCAGGCAGACATTCAAAATTTGTTTGACTCCATGCCACGTCGTGTAGCAGCACTTATTGCGGCGCGTGGTGGCTACACAAAAATACTGATTCCGATCTCTTGTTATTGTTTGTTTGCTTTGAACATTTAATCATTTATTTGTACCACTACCACTCAACTGTGTATTAAATTTCATTCAATTATGATGATTCCTTCATGGTGTTGCAATTTTCACAAACATAAGTTTATTTCCTATTTTCCATTTTGAATATATTCATATAGGTTCCTATTCTCCTTCTTTTTCAAATATTTATATTAATATTAATTAAAAAGGAAAAAAAAAAAATAATAAATAAGGCGTAACAATTCAATGGGCAGTTTTGGTCATCCTTCAATTAAAGTCTGGTGAATCTACCACTTTTAACATAATCTATGTGTGTATTTCATGTATTTGTGCTTTATCTCATAAAGCTGCTTCTAAACCTCTTACTACTAACAACCGCACTTACCTATCCCCTTACATTAAACCGCTAATTACTAACCGTAATAACGCTAGGAAAATTTGGCAAATATATCGTGACCCCCACAGCAAGAATCAGTATAACCATCACCAGAACTTACTTAGACGGGCAATTTTAAACTACAAAAACTACTGCTGGGATAGGATACTTCAAACTGTTAATGTTGAAGATGGATCAATTTGGAACCTTTGCAATAATATTAGAAAAAAAAAGAACTAGAATTACCTCCTCCACACTCCTAACTCTGCTGTTACTACTGATACAGACAAAGCTGAGGTCCTCGCCACTACTCTACAAGCACAATTCCAGGAAAACGAAGCTAACAATCCTAACACTGTAATTGAAGTCGAAAACACTATCTCTTCTTTCCTTGCTCAGCCTAATCATAATGAAAATATTCCTCCTACCAAAGCATCCTTTATTATTAATTGCATCTCTAATCTTAAAATTAGTAAAACCCCTGGTATTGATTGCATAACCAATAAAATGCTTAAAAAATATTCCCTTTAAAATTATTCTTCAAATCTGTAAAATTACTGATGCTATTCTTTAACTAACCACTTTCTAACAATTGGAAGACTGCTCCCATTCTTCCGATCCTTAAGCCTGGTAAAGACCCTACCTCTCCTAATAGCTATCGACCCATTTCACTTCTTTCCTCCCTCAGCAAACTAATCGAACGAGTTCTCTCTGATATCCTTAATGAAGCATCTAACAAACTTAACATACTAATCTCTCAGCAATTTGGTTTTACAAAAAATTTATCCACTACGCATCAACTTTATAACATTTCCGAAACTATCTCAGAAGGTTTTCCTGGAAAATTGATACAGCAGTAATCTTTCTAGATGCGGCAAAAAAGCCTTCGATCGAGTTTGGATCAACGGACTAATTTTCAAGATGATTAAATTTCAGTATCCTTCTTTTTTAATTCGTACTATTTATAACTATCTCACAGGTCGAAATTTCGTTGTTTCTGTCAATAATATCGACTCAAGAAACTGCAAAATCCTAGCCGGTGTTCCCCAGGGCTCGATCTTAGGACCTTTTTTCTATAACATTTACACCAATGATATTCCACAGAATCACAAGATTAAATTAACACTCTACGCGGATGACACTGCTATAATTACACAGGGAGAAACTTCAACATTATTCAGAAAAACTTACAAAATTACATCAATCAGTTAGAAATATGGCTTAATAATTGGAAAATTAAACCTAAATTCAGTTTCGCGACTTCCCTTAATGTCGCGAAAACTGAAGCAGTGCTATTCACCAGGAAAATAACTATAACCCACCTAATATTACTATTTATAATACTAACATTTCTTGGTCTACAGAAACTAAATACCTTGGAGTAATTCTTGATCGCAGACTTAATTATAATTCTCATATCCAATATCTTCGCACTAAATTCAATAACCAATTACGAAAACTCTATCCTTTAATTTGCAGAAATTCTTCTCTAACACTGGAACTTAAAAAACTAATCTATCTCTCCTATCTCAGACCTATCATAACATATGCGAGTCCAGTATGGGGCTCCACTGCGAACAGTAACTTCCTGATTCTGGAAAGGCTTGAAAACACGATCTTGAGAATGATTACGAATTCACCCTGGTTCTTTAGAAATAAAGAGATTAGATATTCACTCTCTGTTCCCAGCTTTAAAGAATACGTACAAAAATTGCTGTTAATTTCTATGATTCTGTTTCTCATTCAATAACCAGGTCCTAAAAGATCTCCAAAATTTTGATTATGATATATCTCTTCCCAGCAGCCGCAAACGCCCACGATACGTACTTAATATTAATAAATAATGCGCTCACTTTTAGTTACTTCCCAGACAAAGGCAAAGGTTGTGTACTTTTGGGAAATTTTATACTTGTTGCTTTTTGTAACTTAATTGATATTATTGTTTTTCTTATTAAATTTTCTATATTTTTTATAACTGGCAAAGGGCAAGACCTCCGTTACGTAATCCATCTACCAGGTTGGAGGTTTGGTCGCTGCGCGACCAAGGCACTCCGTGTACTTACCCCGATTTGAGAATTTTGTATTTCTGTTGCTTTTTTATTAACTTCCTTTTGTTTCTTTTTTAAATTTTATATTTGTTGCGTTTAGTAACTTAATTGATATTATTGTTTTTCTTATTAAATTTTTTTATAACTGGCGAAGGGCAAGACCTCACGTTACGTAATCCCATTTACCAGGTTGGAGGTTTGGTCGCTGCGCGACCAAGGCACTCCGTGTACTTACCCTGATTTGTGAGAATTTTGTATTTATTTACATTTTTATTTCACAATTACTTCTTAAATGCAGACGAGTTATCGTTTGCTAATAACTTACTAATAGGTCTCTGAACATATTAACAGCACGAATCTTCAGAATTATATTGATCAGCTTGAGCAATGGCTGCTCATTAAGTGGAAAATTCGATTGAATTTGTTGAGACCAGTACTATTTACGTTGTTGTTGTTGGCGTGTCCCTCATGGAAGTGGGGGCAGCTTCTGTTCTGATGAAGCACCCGTAAGTAGAAGTCGCTCCGTGACGCTCTTACAGTCATAGGAGACCGGAACCTACGGCTTAAAAGTGGATTTCGAACCACTACAAACATCCATGGCACCGCCGGGACTCGAACCCGAAACCAGTGGCACCAGAGCGCTAGACACTCGGCCATTCAGGCCTATTTACGTGAAAAGGGGTTTTTAATACTCCTTCCATTAAAATCTACAATAATCCTATTACTTGGCCTGGGCTGTCCTATTTTTAATAATCCTATTTTTGTTGTAAAAATAATACATTCATTTCTGTTTTACAAGTGCTTTGGCGTAAATGGAATACAAGAAGGGGGATCTTAAAATAAAGTCGATATAATTAACATTTAATAACGAAATTAGATAATTTATATTTAAAAGCAATGAACAATGAATGAATTCAACAACAAAAAAAAGTAAAAAAAAATAGCAAGGCAACATAAAAAGGAGAAGGTTATTCATTTATATAAATTATACTTTTGCTATTTTACTCAATATTTTGTTCTAGAGTAAATGCTCAAAAAATGTAATGGCGGATTCACTCAAGTCACATCTTGCAATTCCGTTCGTAAATACGACTTCACAATGTAAACATTGAAGCCGGAATATCATGAAATGCTGGTTGATTGGTATAAGCTTAGTTCTTCAAATGTGTCAATAGATGGCGCTGAAGAAATAAATTAAAAAGAATATTCTACATATATGCTGTAGCGATTTGTTACGTATATATCTATAAAAAAAAAATGCGTGTCTATCTAAAATAAAAAATAAATATATATATATATTCTTGCAATTGTATTCCTGAAACAATATAATTAAATCAATTGCTTTGTTTAAAATGCAGGAGGGTATTCGATATGCTGTTTAAAAAAATAGAAATATTATGCCGATGCTGTAGTTTCCGTAACATATGAAATAGTTTTTTTAAATCTGTAAATTATGTTGCTCCTCTCGGTAATGATCATAGAGAGTGCAATGAGCACACATCTAAAATGATTTCTGTTTCCTTGTGCTGTTTGTTGGACGTCAATGCTGTCAATAGACGATGCTTTAACCCTAATCCTTTGTTCTTGTCATTCAATTGAAACAACCAGTGATTACTCACAGATCACATTTTGGTATTATAATTTTTTTGCAAAGGTATTTGCTTAACCGGCATAATATTCTTAACAGGTATTTTCCAGAAATAAATTAAATCATCTCTTTGTTTATAGTTTCACTGTCTCTATAGTATAAAGTCAAAAAAAAAAAACTAGTCATATTTTGTTTTCATCATTATAATTTTTGTTTAAATTAGAAATTAAAAGCATTAGAATAAAGTAATCTATAAATAAATAAAAAGAAAAGCAATAATTTAATAGGAAAAATTTAACAAACAATAGCGGAATAATTAAAAATGGAATTTTTATTTTTTTATGGTAGATTCTATTATTTAATAAAAAAAAATTTGCTTATACTTTACCCTCTCTGTAGATCACAATTATGAAATTTCAGTAGTGTCCTTTATTAAAATATATTAATTTGATTTATTCTATATATTATAAAAACTTTTCATTTAGGTTGTTGTGTTATGTACATTTCAAAAATTCATATTAAGAAATACGCAATCTTATGTCGAAAAAAAAGATGAAAGTCACGATAACGTTGAATAAACATTAAAAGAATTTTATATTTTATTATTTTTATTGATGAAATTTGTTTCAGAATTTCTTTACTTCACTATTACGTGTTCTAAAAATTGAAAAGTTGCATATTATATTTTTAATACAACCAAAAATCAAGTATTCTATTCACCAGCTACCAAGTCACCACTATTTGTAAAATCTTTTGTTCTATATATTTCAGGCCTAAAATAAATTCATTATCACACTCAAGGACAGTGCCAAATCGTAGGTAATCGCTTTCTGTTAGATGGAAGCGAGGGAAGATAAAAAAAAATTAAAAATGTATTGTTATGTGACTGACATTCATGCATACTTGTGAATCATGCTAAAATTGATACTATGTAATGTTGGTGCTGCAGTTGTTTTTCGGATGTGGACAAAGCTTGTATTGGAGTTTGGGTTTACAATTTTTTTCCCTAATGTCAAAAGTTATTTAACTCACAGAAGTTTTGTTGATGCTATTATTTTTATTTTAGGGTGTTTGATCTATGCTAGTGTTCCTGTTCAGCTTTATCGTTGAACAATTTAGGTTATATAAGGTTCTTGGTATAAGTTGCAATTCAATATGTTGTTGAAAATAAAGCTAACCTTTACTAATTTTGTTAGTTTATTTTTCTGAAATGTATAAGATGTTACGTTGTGTCACTAAAGGAAAAAAAAAAAATTTCTGTTTTACCATAGTTACATATAAAATGTGGAATATTATATATGTTAATAAATTAGCAAGATACATCGAAACGAGATCATCCTAGTTCTGTGTGTGAATTCAGGGGTGCACTACACGTCCAAAATCGGTGAAGGAACTTCTATGTCTTCTCCAAGCCGAGTAGAAAAAAATACCACGACTGTCATACAAAGACTTGTGGAAAGTATGCCCCGGAGGGGTTCACGCTGTAATTGCCTCTCGTGGAGGCTCTACCAACTATTGATTTTTGCATAAAGTTCGTTTTTTCTTTTCAATCACAGGTGTCCAAATACTTATTGGTAGTCAGTGTATATGTACTGCCGAAGCGAGTACATTTTACATTGGCGAACTCGTCTTATTTATATGTATAATTCTGTGCATCAATAAAAAAAGTGGTAGGTCTAAGTGTTCCGTTCTTTAAGTGTTTTTCTTTTTTCACATTTATGTTATTTCAATGACCCTGCTGGAATTTAGAAGCTGCATTTGTCTTCTAATATTAAATACAAATCCTCTATTAACAAAAAGGTAAAACTCATTATTAAAACCATCCACCACATTGAAAAATATGAATACAACTAACTTTTTAATGAATTGTAAGCAATGCTATTTTTATCTGAGGCCTAGTTGATTTTCATCAAAGTAATTTGCATTATTTTTGTGTCTTTAAAAATAATATTGTTTTGTTGATGATAAAATTTATGAATTTCGTTTAGATGCTTTGTGGACACAAAGTATTTGAACTAAGCAAATTTCCATACTTCAGTCCCTTAAAAAATGTGCATTTTGAAAACGAATGTATAGAAAAGAAGAGATTTCTAAGGGAAAAATACGATAAATTTTCATTTAAAATTAATATTATATTAAAATCATTGAAATAGTTTGGGACGAATAATGTTTAAGTACGACTCCTAACTAAACGGCAGCGCCATCTGCAGGAAGAAATATCTTCTGGTTAACATTGTTGGTTGATTACATTAGAGACGAATTTATTGAATAATTAAATAAATTTGGATGGTTTGGAAAACTATAGGTTTTTTTTATTTATTTAATCTTATAAAGAAATCTAGTTTTTAATTGATTTATTGTCTGAATATGATTTTTTTATACTTTTTTTCTTTCTTTGTTTGTTTAAAATTGATGTTATGCGTTTTGTTCGTACATTGACTTCTAAATACAGGTTGTAGGAAAAGATTTTTTTTACACTTCTCAAAATAAATTAAAGAAAAACTTGTAAAAAATATATATATTAATTTCTTTTTATTTGGATATGTTTAATGAATAAAGTTTTTATTAAGGACATCTTTTTTTTTTTTCACTTGATTAAGACTTCTATTTACGAAAATGTAGTTTTCCAATTATTCTTGAAATTTGGAGTTTCATAACGTTCGTTCTATCATTCTGATGTAACAACAGTTGTGCTACTTTCCAAGATGGGGCAATCTCATTGAAATAAGACGATCACAAGCTTTTCTTTGCAGAATTCAATCTTACAAATATACATAATAGGGCGATTTGTTAAACAGAGTTGCTCTTATTCGCTTTAGTCAGTAGTAAGAACAGGTAGGGTATGGTTTTTTGAAAGAAGGGGTCAGAGATGTCCTGGACCACCTTCAACTTTTTAAAATTTCTTTTACGAGCTAATAATTTTATAAATAAATAATTAATCCTTTCTTCCCATTTTTTAAATAATTATTAAATAATTTTGTGGGTAATCCGTATATCATCCCATCTGATTATACATATAAATATATATAAGTTTATATTTTTTTTCTTCATACATAATTTTTATATATAATATATATTATTTATCTTCACGACACTTTAATTTAAAAAAAAGTCTTTTTTAGTATGGGATTTCAAGTATAATTTTTAAAATTTGGTTTAAAAATTTATATAATTATATATTTTAGTACTTATAATATCATTAATTTTCTTTATAAAATTTTGAATATATAACTCTAAAAATTATATACATCACATTCCAAGCAAAATGTTCGATAATTTGTATTACATTTTTATTCTGCCCTATTAAGTAATTTCTTACATATTGATTTAATAAACAACAACAATAACAAAAAAGAATTTATCAAAGAAAAGTACTTCTTAAATTATAATTTTTACATATAATGAAAGATTTTCAAACTACGCTTCACATGAACAAATAAAAGCTTTGAATCTCGAAATTTAATATGATCGTTCTCATGCATACTATAAAAAATGACGCAAAAGTAAAAACCTTTAAAGACAAACAAAAACTGTTGGGAAACACTTGACTACTATAAAATCATCTAAAGCTCAGCATTACAAGTTATCTACCACTCTTTTTCTAACCAGGACTTGTATAAATACTAGCGAAAATAAATCCGCCGCATCCTCTGGTTTCCTTTCAAACTCGTGCTAATCTTTTGCCTTTTACTAAAGATTACCGTGGAGAGGAACAAATTAATGAGCCTCAACCAATTTTTGGAACCTCATTTCGGTGGGGTTAAAATCAAAATAAGGCAGAAATTTTCATTTCCTTTGTAAATAGTTAATTTTTATAAACGTTTATTGCAGTATATTACAACTGCATTATAAAAGTGTACTATTTCTGTGCAAACATGGTCTCTACGCTTAGGTCGGAAAAATATTTAAGAATTGTACATTATAAAAAGAGTGGTAGATTTGATGTTGTAACATCTATCTGAATTTGTGTGAATTAATATTTTTAAACCGTATAATTTTTGCATTTCCTTGATTCATGGATAGTGAGTTCTTTTTTTTTAAATTCAAATTGCAGTTTGTAACAACAAGAACATTATGTTTAGCTTATCAACAAAAGCATCTATTTAGAGTTCTCCTGACCTAGGAATTCAAATACTGCCGGAAAAGAATCGGATCTCGAATAATCTACAATCAATTATTGATATTTTTACTTACCATTAATTCTCTTACTTACTCTTATTCTTAAAAAGAATTATTAATGTATATATATATATCGCATTTATGTTTTCTTCTTTAGAGTAAAAGAATGTACAAAGTTTTTCATGAGGTTTTTCTTATTATTCATCTTATTTACACTCAATAATTAATTGAATCAATTAATATATTTTTTTAATTAACTTTATTATTTAAGTTTATAATGTTCAATCATAAATTTATTTGTTGTTATTAACTTTTTAAAATTTGAGGTATTGTTCTTATTTTATTAATGTATAATTAAGTCTTTTCAGTTTCTATTTCTTTTATAATTCTACGGAAAAAGACAGGTTTCTGTTATTTTTAAAAATAATCATGAAAAGTATTAATTTAATTATGAATTTAAATGATCAAGATAAGCTATTAATACAGATAATCATGTAAATTATTACTACAGATCCAGATAAACTATTACTACATTAAATCACTAAATATGATTACATATATAAAATACTGTCGATATGATTATATATAAAATACTTTCGATAAATTGAACGACTTGAAATCTTCGTATATCCCAAGTAGAAGATCAAATAAGTGGTGGTATAGGTTATTTTACTTCCTTTTAGATGCTAGTTTAGTAAATTTCTATACATGGTATGTGGATAATCATAACATAACTAGAAATTCGCATCTAGAAATTAGGTTAAGAATAGATCGTGGGTTAATAGGAGGATTTTGCAGTAAAAAGAGAAAGTTGCAATCAAGTTAGGTTGCAACGGAAAAGGAAATTGGCATTCCTAAAATCAAAACAACTAATGTTGGAACACACATGCTAGAAAAAGGGGAAATGTACAGAAGGTGTAAACATTGTAGCACTAAAAGAAACCAGAAGCAGACAAAAGCGTTATGTTCAGCATGTAATGTTCCATTGTGGGCAGCTCCTTGTTTTATGCTGTTTCACCAGAATAATTAAAAATAATACATTTGGTAATTTACGTGTATTTGGTTTTTCTAGCACTTATTTCATGTGTAATTAATATATTTTTAATTTCGAAATAGCAAATAATAAATAGTTTTACAAAAATGCATATGTATTTGTGAAATTATTTGTATTTCAAATTTTTCTATTGAGTAAGTCAGTAACATGTCATTGTTTGCATTAGGCGGTGATAAATATGTTTCCACCCCTGTTATAAACAACAGCCACAACAATAAAATTAAAAAATACTTTTTTGGTCATAAATAAGCTTCTTTTCACTTAATTATAGCGTAAAATGTTAAATTTTGAAAGAAAACGGCTTGTGCCCGTTAAAGGGTTAATATACAAAAAAATAAATAAAATACATACGAAAAAAAAATTTGGTTAAGTTGCTGCGAAATAAGCAGCAGTACCTTAACCGTATATGAGTTTCAGGCCCACAGGCTATTCCGTCCTTGTCAAGGGAGTGCTAACCTTCTCTCCTTTCATATAACACAATCATAGAACGGTTTGCTCGAGAATTTTATATTACAGATTATCCACTTTATTTTAAAAGTGGTAGAATAGAAATGGATAATTATGTTCTATAAAAACAGTCAGAAACGATTTAAAACACTCATATTATTTTAGATAAATTAAATAAGATTGATTATATTATAATAAATCCGTTATGAAGCACCCTTTTTATTATCATATTTTAGAGAATCTTCATAGATGTGATACGAAATGATTGACATCTTATAAAAAATTTAGATAAAAATTTTATTAGTATATTCATGTAATTTGATTTCAATCATTCGTTAACCACATATTTAGATCTTTATGAATTTTCCTTAATTGTCAGAAAAAAATAACGAATATTTTCACATTCATTTTCTCTATTTGATATATTTTTTAGCGATTGCCAAGTAATAAAAAAAATGCGACCTTGCAGTAGATATGAAGCGCCATCTATGAACATAAAAACAAACTATAATGAAGATTTACGGAACTTTTTCAAATATTGAAAATAATTTAATTCTTTTTATAAACATTCAATCAAGATTTGAATTGAATGAGCAAAAAGAAAAGAAGTGAATTTATACGCCTGTTTAATAGGAAGAATTTTGAAGAATATGTATACGTTTTTTCCCCCAATTGTAGCATACCTTTATATGCTTTATTATATGAAATAAATTGAAACTGACAAAACAACTGTTGAATGACAAAATTTATTATGCACAAAAAGTGAGCTTTATTATGTGAGATTTCTGCAAAGTGCACAACTTGGAAATGGACATATTTAATCAGAAAATGCATCGAAGCATTTTTTTTTTTGTTGTTGTTGCATTTTTTGCATTGAAAAATTACAACTAATTTTCTTAGGTAAAGTGAATATTTATTTTTGTATAATATTTAAATATTCAATTTAAAATAGATTTTTTTTTTGTAATAGTCTTTAATCTATTAATAATTATCATATTTCATAAAAAAATACACTCTTGATGTATAATTTAAAAATATATGGCACTGTGATTAGATATTGAAAAAGACTTTAAAAAAAGCTTTTTACTTTGGATAGATGGAGTTTATATTTTGCTAAAGACAAAATTGAATCGATTGTTCTATTGATTTGCAATGCTTACTAGATAAATTAATTACAAATGTGATTGATATATTAAAAAATGTCAAGAATTAAAAATTATTATGCAATGAAAATATATTTTTAATTTAATTTTATATCAAGGAGGAAAAACTACAATCAATGTTGTGAGAATAAAAGTTTTTTTTGCAAATAATGTTTTTATAAATTTATTTTAAAAGTTACACACACACACATTTATATATATAATGTAGTGCCCTTCTAATATGATTACTACTTAAATAATAGATAATCTCCAGGGGAATGGGATACGACGATTTGTATTTCGTGGAGCTCCTTGGCTGCGAAGCAGCCGTTAGATCCGGTCTGGTAATAGCCCTTTGAAGAATGAAGAACACATTGCTGAGTAGAAAATGGTAAGACTAAATGGAGAGCTTGCCCAATAAAAAAAAAAAAAAAAGAAAGAAAATAGGTTTTTTTTTTTTATTTAATTATTATTATTAATATTAATATTTTTTTTGTCATTAAAATTATTAATAGGTAAATAACATGCAAGAGCGAGAAACAAAAAGAGAAACATTGATTAAAGAAGAATAAACTAAGAGACCGGAGAGCGAACTGGAAAAAAAGTCAACATATGAATCTAGGTTAGCGCTGGGTTATGGGATAGTAAAAATGCTCAATTGTTTGTTTGATTGCGGGCGCGCAGAAGATCTACCTCCCCGTGGTGCACCTGGTAACACTTTTTAGTGGCTAAAGATCTGCAACTTGCCATTATTGTTAGATTAATGAATTTTATTGTTTTGTTGTTGTTTTATGTTCTTTTTTTTTTTTTTTTTTTTTTTTTTCGTTGTTCGTTTTTGCTGTAACTGTTCATAATCTGCCATTGGAAATATTGTTTGATTGCTGGAAGCCTTTTTCCAAAATTCATCCATTTTCTTGTATATCAATAAAAACATATAATGCACCTAACTCAAAGTAAATTCAGAAATAAAGAAGTGTAGACTTTGTTTATATTTATATTTGTTTGAGTTTTTTTTTTTTTTTTCTTCTTTTTTTTTTTTTGAAAAATTTCTTATTGGGTTCATTTAGTTATTAGCTATATTCTTATGAGTCCTTGAAAGGATTTTTCCATTTTGTACTCCTTCTTTTTATTATTAGAGAGTTTTTTGCATACCGTATTTTGGACGTCCGTTAGCTTTTTTCTCCCTAGTGCGCAGGCTCACAGGAAACATTATTACAGATACGCATGCGCAATTTCCTATGAGCATGCGCGCAAGGGAGAAAAGTTAACGGACGTCCAAAATACGGTATGCAAAAACTCTCTATTATCAAAACATAAAAGTTATTATAAAATTATAAATAATTGTTAGAACCCAAAATGCCTAGATTTAAAAAGGAACAATTTGCTTTGACTAGAGGTGTTAAGGAACAAATAGAATTTCAATTAAATGCCCAGTTTACTCCTATGCTTGATACTTAACGTATCCACAACTTTAACATCAAAAATTTTACGTATTTCCTTCTGTCCTTTTCTAATTTGCTGAGAGACATATGAGAGGAGTAGCTTTAAAGTCAACAGATATTCTAGCACAAATAATCCACATGGAAAGCCTATGTTAATAATAATTTGATTATGAAATATTATAATTTAAAATAAAATCTCATCTGCACATGTTTAATTATATAAAAAGTGTTTTAATTTAATTAATTATAGTTAATAATCATTATTGCTTAAGAATTAAGTTCATCGTCATTCCTTATATGCATTCACCTTTTTTATAACAAGCAATGGAAGTAAATAATTTAATTATTTTACATAAATTATATAGATTATTTGCATCCATTTTTTTAATCTTTTGTTTATTTAATACTAGCACAAACATCTATTTTTTAACAAAGGTGCGCAGTAGATCTACCTCCCGTGGTGCACCTGGTAACACTTTTCAGTGGCTAAAAGATCTGCAACTTGGCATTATGTCTTCCTCCCGAGAGATATGTTAGATTAATGAACTATGTTTCAGCATATTTTGTTGTATTCTCTATTCTTTTTATTTTTCGTTGTTCTTTTTATTGCTGTAACTGTTCATAATCTACCATTGGAAATAAATAAATAAATACAAAAAATTTTAACATAAAATTCAACAGACGGTTAAATTATGTTAAACAGTTTTCAGTACTATTTTCTTTTTTATAATAAAATTAATCTAGTTTATTTTATTCAATTAAAGTATTTATATGTTAAACTCATGTATTTATATTTAAAAAAGAAATTTATGCATATTTTTAAAATTCTTCACTTTTAAAAATTTACAAATGTATAATCTTCTAAGTAAAAAGTTTTATTTAGAATTTATCTTTGGTATCTCTGTTAAAATTACAGTGACGTTCGATGTTCCGGATTAAAGAATTCCAAATGTATCTAGCATTTATGAGCGGTGAAGAAATCATTCATATTGGTTGGCAATAGGGATTGCACTACCGGTATACCGAATACCGGTATTTTGAGCCATTTACACAATTTTTGTAATACCGGTATTCGAAAGTTTAAATACCGATGTTTCGGTATTTACTAGAAATTTCACAATGTAAAAAATGTTCAAGAGTTATTAAAGTGAATGGCGGAAGTACAAGCGGACTCCATACACATTTAAAAACGAAACATGATACAAATTTGTTAAAGAGGAAACAATCTAATTGCGATGAAGATACAAACTTAAGCACTTTTTGTGATTCTTTATATATTGTTATAATTTATAAGTTACAATTTTTTTGTGATATTTACATTCTCTATTAAAACAGGCAAATATAACAAAAAACACCTGTGTTTTTTTTTTTTTTTTTTAAAATTTCTACTACCGGTATTAAGATCTAAAAAATACCGAATACCGGTATTGAACTTTTGATCCGATATTGCAATCCCTAGTTGGCAATGACACATGAGTGAATAGGCGTCAATTGACCATATGACAATGGAAATTTACGTCTTTTTCTACAATTCACCCGAATGAATGAAAGCACAATAACAATCAAGTCACAAGAAACCCTTATATACGTAGAACTTTATTAAAAACACACACACAAAAAGAAATCTATAAATACAGCATTAAGTTTGTTCTAACAACATGAAACATTGTTTTTTACTAAAGCTTTCATGATAATGAGAAAGAGAGGTAGTATCCAAAAAGTACAATGCTAGCTGCTATGCAGTTTATTTTACAATTAATTCCATTTCAAAAATCTGAAGCAGCAATTTGGAAGACATTTGAAATTTGATTCATTTTCAAATAATCAAAGCATCAAGAATCGATGTATGAAAACGTTTTTTAAGGCAATTCCTAGAATTTGGCACATTGAGGAAAAGGAAGACCATTTTGGTAAGGTATACGGTGAAATCTCATACAATTTGGATTCCTTTCCTATTCCTATAATTCCTTTCCTATAATATATTTCCTATAATTCAATACTAATTTAAAACGCCCGACTCGTGGCAACGAGCTCCGATGGTGAGCATTAGGCGGAAGTTACATCCGCTGGTGTCTTTGTTGTAGACACTGTTTCAAAAAACCAGGAATTTCGATGGCGTTTAGGTTGTTCAGCCTCTTGTCTCATGAGTTGAACTTCCTGTTGGGAGTTTTCTCCACTACGATACGCAAACGCAGGGTAGTTCCCTTTAAAAAGTCCTCCCGGAAGGCACTTCCCTCCTCCTTCTGCGTTCGGAGCCAAGTCAGACTTCTACCTACAGGTTCTCCATCACAACAGAAGTTGCCCCTCCTTCCATGAAACCACAGCGGTTCTTGGACTGGGTCTAGATGTTGCTGTCTACCAAGTGGGATAAGAAAAATATAACAATACTTAAAAGATACATCAGACATTGTACGTGTTCTGCAAAATTAGATTTAAAAATAATCTTTTTTTTCCATAGAATACTTCGAAAAAGTTCACTTGTCATTTTTACAATGTATATTCATTTTTAAACCCTCAAAAATAATAAGCAATTGCATTTTATTTCTACATTTAGAGAACATCCTCCCTAATCGATTAAAAAATTAACAAAGCTCTGTCCCACGCGCATTTTTTGTCAAAAGAAAAGAAGGTAGCTCAAACTTGTCCCAGCCTAGGGTCATTTTACAAAACTTAAAAAGCAACAAGAACTGAGAATTACTTGTAATAGAGGATCCAATTTTAAGATGTTAAGTCATAAAAGGGCTACGAGTTTGCAGAAATTACTGAGCAATCCATAAAAGTTGACAAATGAGATTTCACCGTACGAAAAAAACAAGGCAAGAGAAATAATAATAATAATAAAACAATTTGAATAACATCTGTGTGTGGACAAGGTCACAATCGCTTATTACAAAAACCTTTCTACATTAGACCTGTATTTCTACCACACTTCAGAACTAACAATACAAATATAGAGATTTAAAAACACTTTTTCAACTGTACCACTGTGATGTGTATAAAAAATATTCCTGGCTACAGAACAGCATCCCTTTAGCATAATTTTTTTTTTGCCATTAATTATAAATAATAATAATAAAAAAATTCCATGATTCATTTTCAAATCATTACATGGTCTCGATAATAATAATAAAATTAAAGAACGCCAACAGCGATAGGCGGCGATTGCTTACTACCCTAATGCGAACCAAGTGTTGTTTATGGTGCCAAGTTTGGTTGTTGATGTGTGCTTTGGTTAGATGCCTCAGCACAAAAAAAAAAAGTTCCTTAGGTGACGTAATTATTTGAGAGGGATTTCGACTATTGGGACAGGTCGAACTCTATCTTAACCACGGTCAACGCCAACACAGAATAAGCATGAAACACATAATGGAAATAAATCAAACGAAAGTGTATAATAAATACAAGTACAAGGCTTTTTTTAATACGCTTTTATTAGTTTCACCTGTATGTTTGTATGTATGTAACTGACTTTTCCCCTGGAGATCTGTTTCTTCTCATATACACTATTTAAGCTGCAAAGAAACATTTACAGGCATCTTTCAGAAAAAAGAAAACAGTTGATTCTTTTTAATACCCTTTTATATTATTAGTTTCACCTGTTTCACCTGTATGTTTGTTTGTAACTGACTCTTTAAGCAAAGGGCTCAATTTTTCCCTATTTTAAGCGATCAGATTTAATTTAAACGTTGTAGACTTATCAAGGACCGACGACACTAAAATAGTTTGATAAGTTTATTATCTCATCATGATTAGGATCGCCAGGATTAGAGATTTTATTTTAACTTATGAAGAGCAATTTAACCCATGTAGAAGGAAAGTATTCAGTAAAGACATTCAAACCTACGTGGGACAGTGGCACAACGGACTATTCGCATTTAGACGTTGTTTTACTTACAATTACATTATTGTAAGAACTATAGTTCCACTCCTCCGTACCGGGACCTCATTTAAATGTTATAGTTTAAAACCACTAAAAAACATGCTTTTAGAGTTAACCAAACTAAAATGTAAAAAATAATTGTTAACATAAGAAAAAAAAATGACTGACGAGAAAATGAATGTCACTGTTCTAAAAGCGTGGGGTGCTTTGCATGACATTTTATAACTAACTCTGCATTTCGGAATGAACTAGTAAAAAATTATAACGATTGATATCGAGCACCTCACGCTTTTAGAACAGTGACATTCATTTCCTCGTCAGTCATTTTATTCTTATGTTAACAATTATTTTTACTCTTTAGTTTGATTAACTCTAAAAGCGTGTTTTTTTAACTATTCATTTTCCCACACATTGGAGTTTCCCCCTTCCCCCATCCTTCCCAAGCTTCAGTTCCCAGAAACGGAAATGGGGGAAAGTAGTGGTTGGGCGAATTTGTTCATTTACGCGCTCTCGCTGGTCCCGACAGAACATTAGGGGAGGAGAGGAATGGGCGAAGACGGTAAAAATATGCGGAAAATACCCCTTTTTTCATCAAAACCGTACAGGCGATCAATAAAGAGGGGTTGCTGTGCATGTTAACTTCATTCCGGAATCATCGTTGGCGATCGCTAACTTGCCTCGAAACTCGAGTTTGCGAAGAGGAACTCGCCAAAATATCAATTATTTCTTATATGTTTTGTTGCTTTTATTTTTCTACAAATTTCTATGCTAAATTAATTGTACCTAAATTATTCATTTTTTTTTCTTTTACATAATATTTCAAATGAGAATTCAGAAAGTTTATAAAAAATGAAGAGATAAATTACAATGCAAATACAAAATGAAAACTTTCCATTTCTTATAAAATTAAATTTATATGGCTACATTGTAATAAATATATAAATTCAGTAAATACAGTAATTGCAGCAATAATAAAATTAATAACACAAAACGAGGAATTTATTCATCTTCATAATGGCGAAATTAATTAAAAATAGTTCAATTTTTCTATGTAAAAATTTAAAATCAAACAGCATATTTATACACGGCTTATGACAAAACAAATGATGAAATTTTACACATCTTATTTATTTATAAAATAAATTTTATTTGTTTATTCAATGCTTTCGTTTTTAATTGATAAAACAATGTTTCGTTTTTTAATTAAAAAAAAGCAATCATTAAATAAATTAACATTAAGTTAATGTCATGTCCCTTGACAATTTACTTTAAAAAAAAGAAGCTTGGCTTGGAAATCCTGCCAGTTGTTCTTAGCCTAGTTTGGCTTGTCAATACATGTGATTCGGAGACAACCTAAATGCATTATGCGTCAATTATACTAAAAGAATGATCCCTCCGCAGAAAAATATAGTTCTTCAGTCAAAGCAAATTTACGGCAAAGCATACTGAATATCATAATAAAAAATTATTAGTATTATTCAACTATTTATTTTATTTTTATTAATTTTTCCAGCTACCCTTTGTCACATTTTTTAATTTTATTGAAATTTATGTCATAATGCTGAAAACGACCAGCGTGTTCCATAGTGGTCTTTTACATTTAGAATAGAAACCTTAAATGAAGGATGGGAAAAAAAAATATCACCATGGAGCATATTTATGTGATCTTTTTCGTTTAATCATGTCAGAATGTTTTTTGTGTACGTTTGTACTGCTCTTAGAACCTCTGAATTTCTTTATCTGAATTCTTTTAAGTAAATGATAAAAATTATAAAAAAACTATGTTTAAGAAACTACACTCATGTCCATAAATTAAGGATAATGAAGTTCAGGCAAAGAAAGAGACAGAAGCAAAACAAATTTGACTTATTTGTAAAGTCTATTTATTAAACAAAAAAAGTAAAGAGCAAAAAAAAAGATGCTATATGTTTGACATAATTAATAAAAATTGCGATTTTTACTCCCAAATTTCAATTTTTGCAAATTTCAAAAAAAGAACCTATTTACAAAAAACAGTATAACATGGTTAGTATGATGGTTAATATGGAGTATGTCTCCCGGACGATGCAATACAGGCCTTACAACGCCTAGGCATGCTGAGTATCAAATTATCAATCTGATCTTGGGGAATATTACACCACTCATCAAGCATTGCCCTTCGAAGTTCCGGTTAACAGGTGGGAGGGTGTTGACGGGCTGCAATTCGTCGCCTAAGCATATCCCAGACATGCTCTATTGATTCAAGTCCGGTGAGTATGCTGGCCAATCCATACGGCTGATATCCCCTCCAATTGAAGGCATTCGTCTAAATATTTGCACGGTGAGGACGGGCGTTGTCATCCATAAACAGAAATTCAGCACCCATGGCGCCCCGAAACAAACGTACATGTTGTTCCAGAATGACATCCCGATAGATGTGGCCTGTGATCGTTACACTCTGAACATGCAGGTCAGTTCTGGAACCAAGAATAATTCCTCCCAAAACGAGCCATCCTGCACCACCGTAACGGTGTCGTTCAATGGTGTTCTCTTGGTGGTAACGGGTACCTGGCGCTCTCCATATGAAAGTCCGGCGAGAATCAGACTGCAAACTAAACCTGGACTTGTCGGAAAACATCACACCAGACCACTGTTGCGGTGTCCACAATGCATGCTCTCTACTCCAGGTTAATCGCAGGCGACAGTGAGTTGCGGTAAGTGGAACACATCTGACAGGCCTACGAGCAAATAGACCAATGTGCCCTAAGGGTCTGTACACGGTCTGCCTTTGAAACTGTCGTACCGGTAACTGAAGAGAGCTGACAAGACAAGTCTGATGCTGTTCTCCGTCTGTTTCTTTTGGCAGTAACTGCTAAATACCTGTCCTCATTCGGCGTTGTAACTTGGGGCGACCTGTGCTGTAACATCTACTCACATTACCATCATCTTAGAATCGTTTCCAAAGCCTGGAGATGACACTCTGGGCGATTCCAAGTTCCTTGGATACTTCCAGCTGGGTACGTCTACATTCCAGTCGTCCGATAATTCTCTACCACGTAAAAATCATCCAAATGCTTCCTTTTGTGCCATAACTATGCGGTTATCGCACTGAAAGGCTTTTTAAAGCCGCTTGTGAACAATTTTACTTCTTTGACACCATTCCTTATATACCCCTCTCTTACACTCGTCATTGTGACGTACTATCCGTGCCATCTGGTGGTTTCCGTGATTTGCATATTTTTCTTCAAGATGTGTGATAATTCTACAGGTGAAATTTTTATTTTAGAGTTCAATTTCTGTGTGATTCTGAATTATCCTTAATTTATGGACATGAGTGTATATGAGGCAATGAGGTATATAATGATTCGCATAAAACTTTTTAAGTAAAAAAAATTTTAACGTGTTTTACAAACTTAATATTAATGTTATTTCATTTTTTTTTTTCGTATGCTGTTTCTTTATATATAAAATAATTTATGTTACTTAAAATATATTCGCAGTAAAAATTCTGGATAAGTTTAATTCCTGCAAAATGTGAGAAACATATAATCAGTAGTAATCGAATCTTAGAATATAAAAGTTAATATTCTGTTAAAAAAATTAATCCTAGTAGTCTATTATTTGAAGTAAAAAAATGCAGCTTTAAGCTAAGAAGAAACAGAACAATTTGTTTCTTGTATATAATTTGAAAAAAATATACCATTTTTTGATGTAGATAAAATATTTTACAAAACGATTTTACACCCAGGTACTAAATAAAAATGTCATATATCTAATATTTAAAAATGTAAATTTAAAAAAAAAAAATTTCATAATCATATTTGCTCTTCCAATTTGTCATTTATCAGACTGCGCATCAATAAATTTCTCTTATAAATCAGAAAAGTTCCAACTTGCTCATATCCCTTCAAAATTTTCTTGACAGCAAACCCACAGCAATTTTCTCCCGTTTTTATAGGGGGTAGAAAATATAGTTATCATTTCAGAAAATTGTTTTAACTACATTTATTATATATGGTAAAATATTGATGTTTTATGAATCATGCTATTAAAGAGAGTACAAAAGTTTTAACTTACTTGTAACAGTGATTCTCAAACTTTTTGATTGGTTTGGTTCGTCGCTCTACGGTCATCTTGAGCACACGTTAGGTTAATCAGGTCGGGACCTACAGTTTAAAGTGGATTCCGAACCAGTACAAACATCCATGGCCCCGCCAAGACTCAAACCCGAAACCTGTGGTACCGAGCGCTAGCCACTCGGTCTCTCAAACCTTTTGAAGTCGGGAGCAATTAAATCCTACAAAATAATTATCAAAGGTGCACTATATGCAAATATCTGAGAAATGTGTTATAACAATTAAGTCGATTATAACAGGAAAAAATAATGCTATAAAAAATAAAATGAAACATACCTTAAGTTTATTCTTTCTTGTGTTTTTTTTTGTAAAACGTGAGCTTGATGCTTCCTACCGATTTTCAATGTTTTTTTGTTGTTCTAATGCAGCTAGCAAACACTTACACACTTGTCTTTGATGCCTTAAGGCAAGCGCTGCACAGACGTTACTCACTTTGCATTTACCAGGGGTGCGTGTAACTTCAAGATAAGCCACGGACGCGGAGTAACAATGCTCCCGCAACGCTCTACGATCCTATTAGGACCGGGACCTACGGTTTAAAGTGGATTCGAACCACTACAAACACCCATGGCACCGACGGACTCGAACCCGAACCCGCTCGGTACCGCATGTTTCGAACCCGAAACTTGTGGTACCGAGCGCTAGAGCGCTATTCACTCGGCCATTCAGACCCGATTTTTTTCAATGTTTGGGCATATATTTGAAAGGCAACCTCTCATTTCTTCGTCAGTACATTGAATATCTCCTCTCTTTTTTACACTTAATTGTGTTGAGGGTAGAAAATCCTAATTCACATAAATATGACGTTAAAAATTGTAGTAAAATTTTTTTAAGCTTTTTGAGATATTCTTTAAAGAAAGTTTCAAGAGGCAATCTCTTACGTTTAGTCCTCAATCCACAATTAATCGATATAAATACTAGTTCTTCTTTTCAGTTAATATTAAATAATCAGCTCCACAACTTATAGATGGTGGAGTCTCATAGGCTGCAATGGAAATTTTGTTAACAATGAAAATCACCTAAACGTTAATACTTCCAGTAGCCGACCATGGAAGTTCCTCTCCCTAGTTTCTTGGAAATATTCTCTAGTGGATTATCGTTGTTTGGCAATTTAAGAAGAAAATAAAAAAGGCAACCAGAAAGGTTAGTTTTTATAATGAAAGCTGTCTTTGGACGGGAAGACTGACAAGAAAAAGTTATTTTTATATTTGGACTCATATTTCTCTGGAATATCACAGAGCGTACCTGAAAATGTTCTAGTGAGGGACCCTTTGAGAACCACCGATTTATAACTATTCCGAGTTATAAACAATGATATATTTTTACGACATTTTGAAATTGATGGTCACAGATAAAATTTCTGTTATCGAATAATACACTATTATCATGTTGTTTTTATTCTACAACATTAATATTGATTCGATTCTTTATCAAAATCCTTATAAAATATTTTAATACCCTCTATATAATAGAACATTTAGGAATATATACGTTTCATTCAAAGAGCTAATAAAATTTAAAAAGCAAAATACATTCCAATTTCGGATAGATTTTTTTTTTTTTTTTTTGAAATTTTCTTTCAAAGTCTTGATATACTTTCTTTTAAAGTCCTTATACTGATTGATAATGCATTTAATAACGATAAATAATTTACCATTCCAGAGGCTGAAAATTATCATCAAAACATTAACATTTTACCACATGTTGAACGTTAGACCGTAATTTATTTTAAATTTTTTTATCTCAACTCTACCTTCAGCTTCCGCTACCCGGTTATTGAATCATTCGACGCAAATAAGTATTTTAATACCATATAAATCAAGCGTGGACGGACCGCTAACATTTACTTTACCTTGTCTCACAAAAAAAAAAAAAAAAAATAAAAATTGACACTTACCTTTACTTCACTTCATTTATATACATAAAACAATGCAATCAAAAAATAAAAAATATATCTAATATTAAGTATATAAAGAATTTGATGTGGGATATTATATTAATTTAATAGATGTTATAGTATTTGGTTCTATGTCTGTAATAATCCACCCATAAGTTATTAGGAAATAGTATCTATTTATTAATTTTTAATACTCATGTATTAATATAAATATGTGCGTGTGGATACGAATAGGCTTGCGCATCTTAATACAGTAGAACCTCTTTAAGTCGAACCTCGATAAGTCGAAAACCTCCACAACTCGAAAAACATTTTTGGTTCCCTTCCTTCAAGTCCCAAAATCTCCATTAATCGAAATTTCAACCCTCTATAAGTCGAAATAATTAGTCAATCCCCCACAAGCCATTTTGGTATATATTTTCCCTCCGTAACTCGAAAAAAAAAAAAAAAAAAAAAAAATTGGACCTCTGTATCTCGAACATTAAAAATGTTTGATTTTACAACCTTTACAACTCGATCATTTGAAACTAATTACCTCTATAGCTCGAAGAAAAATAAGTTACCGACTTTAAGGATTTGCCGACAATGTTTCTTAGAAAGCAATGTATGAGTATATAGTAAATAGAATAACCAATTTATGAAATAGCAACTCGGAAGAAAAAGAATTTTCTGCTCTTTTATAGCTTAGATAATGCTATAGATAGAGAACGATCGAATTGTCCAAAAGCAAAAAAAAATAAAATAATAATAATAAACAAATAATAATAATTGCTTTTTTTAATACATAATATTTTTAATTTTAAGGTTGTTTCAGAATTATTTTGATTTTTTATTGTTTTTTTTTTTTTTTCCTTTCTAACGCAGCTGACAAACACTTAGACAGCTTGGTCTTGGATGCCTTAAGGCAAGCGCTGCACAGACGTTACTCACTTTGCATTACCCAGGGGGCGCGTGTAACTTGAAGATAAGCCACGGACGCGGAGTAACAATGTCCTACGATCCTATTAGATCGGGACCTGCTGCTTAAAGTGGATTCCAAATCACTACAAACATCCATGGCACCGCCGGGACTCGAACCCGAAACCTGTGGTGCCGACCGCTAGCCACTCGGCCCTTCAGGCCCCGATTTTTTATTGTAGTACATAATATAATTTTTAAGTCGCAAATAAACATGTTTATTACCTCTGTAACTTGAATTTTTATTTTACCTCTAACTCAAAATAAGTTAAAGAATCTAAACCTCTACAAGTCGAATATTTCCTTACAAAATCCGCGTAAGTCAAAACTCTATAACTCGAATTATTTGGCGTCTCCCTTGAAGTTCGACTTACAGAGGTTCTAATGTACATTATCTAACATCAACCATAACTACTTTGTAGGGTGCAGTTATGAAATAGAGCATATTTTAGAAGAATCTCATAAAATATATAATGAATTCTGAAATTAACATTTGCTAATACCTAACATCTTGATACCTGAAACTCTTTTTGTTATGATATTAAATAAAATATGATAATAATAACGCGTATATAAGAGAGTATATATGCATATAGAGAGAATGTTTATTTTAGAGCTTCTACATCCAGGGTGCGTTATTGACGAAAGACCACTCTATAATTTGTGTAAAGACCTTATTGGTGTAAAACATTGGTTCTCAAAGGGTGCGCCAAGGCGCATTGATGCGTCCTAGAAGATTTATAAGTTCTGTGGTATCCCAGAGAAATATGTGCCTAGATATCAAAATAAATATAGTTACTCTTTTTCTTGTGAATTTTCCCATTCAAAGGCAACTTTCATTACAAACAATTAACTGTTCCAGTTGCTTTCTTTCTTGTTTCACATAAAAAGTCGCCAACAACAATAATGCGCCAAAAAGCGCCTGAGAAACTAGGAGCGGTAACTTCCATGGTTGGCTGCTACGTACGCTAGCATTTATGTGATTTTCAATATTAAAATCAAATTCCCATTGCAGCCTCTAAGACTTCGACGTCTGTAAGTAGTAGTCTGTGGAATTGACCATCTTGATATAAAACTATGAGGCGTTAGTAGTTCAGTTCTCAGAATTTGTATATAATGCGCCTACAATTATTTGCAGGTTTTTAGAACCACTGGTGTGAAGTCTGGGTCGTTTCCGTGGTAAGATTTTGTTTATTGTATCTTCGAGTATTTTCTCTACCAACCAACTCTGTTCCTCCGTAGCTATTAGCAGGAAGGCGGAGGCGTATGTCAATCCTATGGTATGTCTGCGAAAGAAAAGTCGAAATCATAAGAGTAAGAACAAACTCTATGGTTTTGATTCTTGAATGATCCGCAATAAACAAGTGAGTTTACTTGTTATTATTGTAGTTAACAATTGGATTTCGTTTGGGTTGTCGCTCTACGGTCATCTTATGCACTCGAGGGACCTACAGTTTAGAGTGAATTCCACCGCACCGCCGGGACTCGAACCCGAAGCTTGTGGCACCGAGCGCCAGCCGCTCGAGCATCAGGCCCCCTAGCAGTTGACAGTGCTGAATTGTAAAATGTAACTGAATTTTTCTTACTATAATCTAATTTTTTTTTTGTAAAATGCGTACTGATTTACAATTAGTGATGCGTTGTCTTTATACTTGATAAAAACTAAAATCCGTTATACATTCAAATATTTTTCTTATGAATATTAAAAGAAATAATTGATTTTATCATAACATCTTCTTGTGAATATTGATGTACAGGAAAAGAGAAAACAATGCGAGCTGTGTTTACACATTCTTTTGTGTGATAGAAGTGTAAATTGATCATTCAATAGTTATTTATTATAATTATAAATATTTTATTTTTATTGATCAATTAATAGTTTAGGAAATGTTTAAGAGCATTTATTATAGATATATATTATATTAAATAGCTAAAACTTTATAAAATTCCTAATTATATTTTATAAACATATTTTTTGATTTTTTTTCACAGTAATTTTTTTTTTATAAATGGAAATTTTATAAATTTTTATAATGGATATTTTCAAATTATTAAAAAGTGAAATTCATCAATTATTTTCTATAATATTCTTAAATAACAACGTAAGACTATTCTGTTCTTACTTTTATCTAATATTTTTTTCATAAAGTATAACAAGACTTTCAGTGAAAGCTATTCTCTAAAATTTTTTTATATTTTTGGTATATTAGAATAAATATTCTTTTTTGATTAAATATTTTTAAAAATTCAGTAGCAGAAGCAATATTCTATAAATTCTTAACAAATGTTAATAATTTTTATTTTATACATTTATACAATATTTATATAAAAATGCAAGTTTTTTTTTTTTTTAGGAGAGATGATTAAACTGAATTTTTTCTATGCAAATGACAGTTGATCGAGTATTTTTATGCATTACCAATAATACTAAAAAAAGTGTATTTTCTACCACACAGTAAATTAAATATAAAAAATAAATATATTTTTAAATAAAAAAAAAAAGAACTATTTTTTTAATGAGTCGAATCTATATCATGGCGCCAGTCTATTATTCTTTATAGGAACAACTAGGATAAATAATTTATTTGTAAACATATACAACTACATGTTTCTGCAATTATTTATTTCTCATAACTATTTCAAATTAATGCATTAAATTTAAATTAATTTCAAATTTTATTAATATTTTTAAATTTGTAAAACATTAATAATGCATAATTTTTTTAATTTCTAAAAATTGCTGATTTATTTCTCTACAACTAATATGCTTTATTTGTCCCCCTTTTTATTATCTTGTTAAATATCCAAATTTTTAAAATAATTTTATTTTTAATAATAATTTACAAATTAGCTGTAATATGCCATTTGAAGGACTAAAGCAATTATTTATTTCTCATTTATTACTCGAGCTGAATTTAGTAAGTACTTTTTTCCACAGAAAATCTATCACTATGCTATATCTAGAAATAATAAAATTCACAAAAATAAGATTTGCTAAATAATATTTAAAACCATATTCATGACATTTATCCATTATTTATCTATACGTAATTCTTGTTCATTTTCCTTAACCATTACATATTATTGGTGGGTTTTGTGTCACATTTTGTATTTTTTTCAAAATTGGATACATATAATTTTAGATTTAATTTTAAAACTAAATAACGCTACTTTTGCTTACACAAATAGAAATAACTTACATTAAAATATAAGCATTTTTTTTTCCTTACTCAATTGAAACTCATATATCATTTGATACTTTAACATTTTAAAAGAATCTTTTACTTCTTGCTTCCATTTATTTAAAATAATTTGTGTTTCAATTAAATAACACATTTAATGTAAAAATAGCATGTCAAAACAAAATTCAGAGAAAAATTTAATATATTTTTTTCTATTAAATAATTTAATAATCATATTTTTATATGAAATCCCTTAAAAGTGGTACAATATTTCAATAAAAAATATTCATTGCTAAGAATTCTAAAAAATATTAAAAGTTTCAAGAAGTATAATGAAAAATTGTTAGCCTTTAAAAATACAAATGTATTAATAAATACATCCATTACTGAAATGTATCTAATTCAATAATGGATGTATTTATTAATATACATTAAATAAAAAAATAATTTTTAACTTTCAATTCTAATTCTAATCTTCTTATTAATGTGTATATCAATAAACTAGTTTCTTATTAAATGTCGAATATTATACGAAAAGATTGAATTGAATTGAATTTCGGTACAAATCATATTATTAAATAATTTAATATTAATTAGTATATGCCTTGACGGCGCTTTTAATCTTTATAAGGTTAATGTGTTAAGTTACCAGTGATATTTGAATCCCAACCAACTGTATTGTTCAGTATGAATGACTGCATCCGTTTTTTTTACTGAAAAATGAAAAAGTAACAATAAAATAGGTTTTTAATTGTAGTGAGACTTTCTCAAGAAATGCTCAATATGCTGCCCACCGTTTTCTGCCACAAGTTGAAATCAAGTAACAGTATACTCCGCAAAAGATGGAGTGTATCAGTGATGACGTTGTAAATAAGTTAGGCAATGCGTGTCTTCAATTAAGCTAAGTTTGTAATTAGACTACTGAACACACTATTTTTCAGATAATCCCACAGTCAAAAGTCACAAGGATTAAGATCATGTGATCTTGGTGGCCATGCTGTTGGGAAGTGACGGCTGATAATTCCATTATTTCCTATATGGAAGCATGTTTTCCGACATGTTGAGCAGCTGCTTCACTGGATTTGAAATGTGCGGAGGTTTGGCTTGCCGCTCTACGGTCATTTACAGTTTAACGTGGATTCCAAACCCCTGACATACATCCATGCCATCGCCAAGATTTGAACCTGAAGCCCGTGGTACCAAAGGCCAGAGCGGAAATGTGCGTAGGAGCGACATTTTACACAAAAATTATGATACCCACACATCCATGCTGTAGAGTTGACGTGGTTAAGCGAAACAGTCTCATGGCTTTTACCATTAACAGTACAGAAAAGAAGATCCATCTCCTCGGAAAAGAGTGGTCCTATAATAAGCGATGCCGTAAACCTGTAATATACAGTTACCTTTGCAGCACTAAGAGGTACTGGCTCAAGTGTCAACGGATTTTCCGCTGTCTATATTCTGCGTATTGACATGCCCTTGGAGATGGAAATGGGTTTGTCCACAAAATGTTCCATAGTCATTTATAGTCCACTTCACTGCGAGCAAAAAATTGTAGAACAAAGTTTTTACTGGCATATCAGAAAGAAGCAATTCCTGAACCTGGGTAATTTTGAATGGGTAGCTATGAAGATGCTTCGTAAAATAATATACACCGCTCTCAAATTATATCAAAAGATCGGGCACTTTTCTTTTCCACATCACCACTCATCTCTTCTTCAATGCTTTTTGTCGCCATTGATATCGAAGCAACTGGTTTTACTCCCTCTGTGTCTTCGAATTTCTTAATTTTCTCCAGACTGCTGGCTGACATCTTTTTTTTCATACCCTTTACTGAGCTGAACTAGTTCAGAGCTAGTGCAGTTCAATCACCATTCTCGAAGTACAGGGGTGGAAAATCAAAAAATGATTTTCGTAGCAGGGCAAATTGCATTTTTGTAGTAGTTTTCAGTGGTTTCGTAGCAGTACATTTTTACATTAACATTTCTTCTGATTTCAAAGCATATATTTATTAATTTTATGTTATTTAGAATTGTATGATTGATATGACATTAAATCGTACTAATTGTACCACCAATTAAATTAAACTCAATCATTTTGTATGATATTCGAAGTTCAATATAAAACCAATTTATTGATAATAACAAAATTAAAATTAAAATCAATTTTAAAAATTAATTATTTATTGCAAAATAATAAAATAATTGTTTATTTAATATATAATAATAAATGCATCCATTAATGAATTGGATAAATTTCAGTGATTTATTTATTAATACTTTTTGTATTTTTAAAAATTTTCTTTATCCTTCTGGTAACTTCGAATATTTTGGAATTCTGCTTAGCAATGAATATCATATAAAAATATGATTATTAAATTATTTAATAGAAAAAAATATATTTTTCAGCCTAGGG